>JAIQCU010000445.1:0-51264 GCA_022114935.1 Leptestheria dahalacensis | reverse complement strand
GGTGACCGCCAGTGAAACAAGGTCCCGCTACACGACAGCTTAAGTGCGTAAGTTAACCAAATGCACAGTTATACAACTTGATGACTACTTCCCTTCCATTGAGTTTCCAAGTAGTTTTTAAACAGTTTACCACCGCGCTCGCCCCCCTTCGTTTGACACTGGCGATAAACACAGCTTAAAATAAACAGGCCTTATTTACAGCCCTTTTCCGAATTTTACTTACTCTGAAGTGAAGGTTCGTCACATCCGCCTGGATACAGAGAAACGCAAAAAGCTGTGAGTTAAAACCGATTAAAAGCAACGCAGTAAAGTTCACTGCAATAATTCCAACGAACGCAGCAGCAAACGTTCCACGACTGATGACAAGTGCATGAGGAAATGAGAAAAACAGGAATTGCACAACAAAGCTAACGGAGCTTTAAACGAGCAACAGCGCTATCTAGCGGCCAACAGATGAACTATTGTTTGTTAAAAATAATACGAGGCGGGCGGTATACTCAGCGCACGCTATTTTCAATTGGCGGCGGACAAAACGTGTACTCCTTTCAAACTCGTCTAGCCTCTAAACCGTTCAAGGTAGAAACATCGCTTTAATAGCAAGTAGTAGTTCAAAGGAAGCCCAAAAGTGAAAATATAAAGTCCGTTACATTTTGAATATTCTGTCCCTCTCAAAAAGCGCTACGAAATGAAGGAAAATATGAAACTTTTGGTGGTTTTTCTTTATTATCTCAACTGTTTATAGACCGTTTATAAATTTTCTTTTTTCACAATGCTTCTCATAGTAAGGGGAATGGAACATTTTTTCAATTGTTAAAATATCTTCATAAATAAGGGAGCTAGAGACCAAGAATTCTTTTTCCCCTCACATGAATTGGAGGGGTTTTTGGCGTTTTTTTCCTCAAAAATTAAGCCGAAGAAAAAATAGAAGTTTGAATTCTCCACGTTAACTCACGTCTTTTGACCCCAAGCACGATTAACTCTGAGGTCACGTCATTATGAGGTCGGTCAATAGCATGCGCTGAGTATACTCGCCCCCTTGTATGCTAAATAGTACAAAGAAACACAATATATAATACATTACTGAGTCAACTATTTTATATGGTACAGTTTGGTAAACTTTTGTTTACATTAAAGAATTTACAGTTATTTAATTTAATCATCCTACCAACAAGAGCTATCTCATTACGTGTAGCTATTGTATTTTTACCAATTTCCATAAGATATGAACAAGCTTAATCATACGTAATAACACCTTGAACAGTATGAATTTTACATTACGACCGTGAGTGTTTATACCTGTCGCCACCTGTTGGAATGCAACATGCCGAAGCCAAGATGAACTAGTGTTTCCACTTTCTGAACTAGTTTACTTTTTAAAAAAATTATCTAAATAACTAATATTAGTTTTTAAAATTTTAAAATCGACACAGTGAAAGTATAAAGAGAACATATCATACTGTTTATATCATGATAATAATAAACTGAAAAAAAAAACAAAATAATAACTAAGAATTTAGCTTATCTTTTTCTCTACTTCCCAACCCAAGTAAGGGTCACTTAGGAGTGGAAACACTGCAGCCGTCGTGAATAACACCAGATTCGTGCAGGCAGGCGAGATTACATGAGGAGCAAAATAACCGAAGGACGGCCGAACGAAGGACGAAGGGAAGTAACCGAATACACTACGGGAAGGTGAAAGTGAAACTTCCTATTGGGCAATAATAGCACAACTTGTGGATTGTTCAGTTGCGTTTCAAGAATTTCTTCATTGTACACGTCCCTTCATTCATCTGCATGTAAATAAACTATATGCCTTCAAATAAATTCAATTGAGAACGGATGTGCGAAACAAACGATAATAAAAGTGTTTTCTCATGGTTCGACACAATAACAATGATTTCTTTGTTTTGTAATTTTTCAAGTTATAGGTGAATTAGGATTTTGTCTGGACTCCATTGTACACGATCTGTTCAAGGCATAGTTGAATTGGAGCTGTAACGACTTTTGTAATCCCACAATCGAGGTATCAAAACATTTGCGTCATATCAGTGGCAGCAGCTGTTGTTTACGAGAGCAGAAGCAACTGGTCCTCGTTAGAATCTCTGAAGCATTGTTCTGCATTGCAGTGTTGACCTGAGGAGGGCACACGCCAACAATGCTGCGCTTGGAGAATTCGCCAGCCGTTGAGTACAGTTTTCTTCGTGCTGAGAAGACTCAGTGTTTTTCCAGTGTGGAGGAGTGGGTCGCACGTCACTCAACAGAGAATGTACAGCCTGAGAATTTGTAAGTTTGATGATGTTTTGCTTTATGGGTAGACACGTAATATCATTTTGGTTTTTTCCAGTGGTGAAGAACATCAAACAGAAGACCCTGGTCTTGAATACTCGTCGTCGTTAGCCTTAATGCAGGATGGTAAGACAACTTGGCATTCAGATAAAAAAATCTACCAGCTTTTTTATTATCAACAATCTAAAACAGCAGGCCAGGAATGCGGGACTCAACAACCAAACAGCTTGAAACGTTCGATGACGTTGTCCGAAGTGTACTTGATAGCTCAAGCAACAAGACGAGCTCGGGAAAAAGAGAACGCTGAAGAGTATGTTTCATACTGATTTTTGAAACTGTAACCGTCAACCTTTGTATTTACAGGAATGGGGGTCAGAGCAGAAGTTCAATGCTCAGGAAAGCGTACGCCGTTCAGCGGGAGTTCACAGCATCGCTCCAGTCTGAATTCTCGATGAACTCGGCGGAGACGAAATCGAGCGTCGAGTGGTTGCTGAACTGTCGCGAGACTGATCCCGAGCAGCTGCTGCTGAACCTGGGATTCGGCGGTCCCACACAAGGAGTGGACAGGATTCCAAAACGATTTCTTCAGCCTTCCAAGGTAACTAACAAATAGTTAAAATAATTCATATTAAAGTTAACCCGAATTTATTGACTGCAGCTACAGGGCGTGGAAATCGAAACGTTTTTTAAACTTCAAGAAGAACTTGCTGACGTTTTCGAAACGGGGTCTCTGGGTTACCGCGGCTTGTCGGGTAAGTACAGAAACTCTTGAAATCCTATAAGGCTATGAAATATCCAAGTCTGAAGTGTGAATACAGCGATAAAAGTTTGTACATTTCTGAAAAAAAAGATAACTTTGGTATTGGTGAATAGGACCTCCCACCCGGCGCCCTTCAATGATCGTCTCTCGAATCCTGGAAAAGATGAGGGAGCAGCAGAAGGAGGAACTGAAACGTAAATTCTCTGCCCCGCCTCTGTCAGCACCTCTGCCCTATCAGCCAATCACACACCTCCCACCAGCGCCAGAGCAGGCTTGCCCAGTCATCGAGGAGCATAAAGAGGAACTGCAAGACACTGTAGTCGATACTGGTATCGCTGCACTGGAACATCGAAATTCCATCAAGCCTCAGTCAACCCTTAGTTCGCGAAGGTCTAGTTTACGAAAACAGGATCACGTGGAAGAATGGGACGGTAACTGAAGACGTTTCTGCTCCCGTTTTGTAAACTTTTTCAACAAGCGGACTTTTGTTTTTGCTTTTTTTTAAGACGACGAGAAGTTCACCGAAGCTTACGTTGAGCAAACAGCAGTCAGTTGTGCAAACTCGAGCAGCAGCGGTTTTTACGATAATAACATCCAGCGACAGCCAAGCCAGGATTCACCACATGATTCCCTACTGCACCAAGGCCGTAATGTATGAACCCAGTTGATTTCAACTAAAATAATTAACACTAAATAAAATGATAGATTCTAACTAATTAAATACAAAAATCATAAAGTTAGCTTTCAAAATCAAACAAATAAAATTTAACTTATAGAAGTTACAAACCGGGATTGAATATGAAACATTCAAAATCTCAAAACAGCAAAATAAATATTAACAAACTTAAGTAGAATATTTCTATAAAAAAGGGGAAAAGTTTAAGTGATAAAATAAAAGCTACTTAAAATTTTAAAAAAAATTAAATTAAATTTAAAGTAAAATCATTGACAGCTGGGTAAAAAAAAACTTCTTTGATTTTTTCTAACAAAAATTAGGGTTACTATGTTAATAATATGACGGTTTTAGTGGATGTAGTGTAATAATTATATTTTGCAGGCTTCTTTCTGTGATGACGATGTCTCCTGCACGGAGGAGTCAGCAGGTGCTGTTGCATCCCAAACGCGTAACATAAACCCAGTCCTCGCTATACTTCGGGTAGCTGTGCAAACGTACAAGAGTCAACTGCAGCAGCGTTTCCCCGTGCAAAGGAGGGTCTACGATCCGACCGACTGCAACCACAACAGCATCCGGTCTGACCCTCCTGACCTAGTTGCACTGCAGGAGGAGATACGTCGAGAACTGCAGAGGACAGAAGTTCTCCTGGACAGGTGCCAGCTCCAAATGGACGCGGAATCCCTAGCCGATGACGTGACTGTATCGGCAGTACTATCGGAACTCGCCAGAGATGTAATCGAAACTGTTTCTACTTGAGATCTAAAACCTAGTCCTTATTTGTCAAATTAGAAAAGCTGTATTGACTAATCTGGTTTTGATTTCTTGCAGATGGCTGCTTTGCTAGAGAGACAACAGCTTCTGAACTTGCAGCTTCACGAGACATGGCCTGTGCAAGGCAGAGAAACAGGACCAGAAGTCGAAAACAAGTTTTCTAGTCGAGGCAGGACAATGAAATTGCGAAGAGCTGCCAAACGTCCTCCGGAGATTTTAAGGCCGTGGCTGCAGAGCTTTGAACGCAAACTGTGTTCTCTGGTCAGATCGGCGGTTCGGAAAGAACTTCGTAGAGCCCTAACTGCTGAAAGCCTTGGTACGAGTGCGGCATCCAGCCCTACGACGTGAAAAGGTCTAACCTATGTGTATCTTAGTCTTCCCGGAAAAAAATTAAACTGCCTTTTTTTACATTCCGTTTTTTTGTGGGTGCCTTTTAGGCTGTTGAAGAAAGCAATAGAGATCGATCTTTTTCTCATCTATGTATTCCCCTTTTTTAAAAACAAAGAAGTCTGCGATTAATGGTTGTCCGAAATTTGTAATTTCTAATGTGCTTCTCTTTAGTCTTCTGTTGTTGTCTTTTTTTTAAAAAAAAACTAATTGTGGGTGATATATCTGGTGCCTTGTTAAAGGTCTTGTCTATTATCATGTATTAAAAGGTTTATAAAAACAAGTCTTGCTGCAATGTTTTACTAAAAGTGAATATTGTAATTACTAATTTAAGAATCAGTTGAGTAAATATGGCTAATCAAAATATCGAGTCTAAATTGTTAATTGGCATATAATTTGTATTATGATTGTTAATATACATTAATAAATCGAAATCTACTGGACTGAGGTTCTGTGGAATTGGCAACGCTGCATGGAAAGCATATTTGCTTTGCATGAAGTAAACAAACGAACAAAAAACATCTATCCGCATGTACAGTGACGAGCTGCACGACTTTGCTGTAACATAATTGAATTATAATTGTTAGCAGGGACAATTTGAAACAATGGAATCGGAAGACTTGGAGGGATTTGCAGATACTGATCAGTCGTTTGAAAATGGATCGAGCGAAATCGACCATCATGATCGGGTCATAATCCACATAGACATTGACTGCTTCTATGCGCAAGTGGACATGATTCTGAATCCCGAGCTCAGAGATAAGCCCCTTGGTATTCAACAAAAAAACCTGGTAGTTACGTGTAACTATGTCGCCAGGAAGCTGGGAGTTACTAAACTGATGTATGTGAAAACTGCACTGGAAATCTGCCCCAATCTTGTTCTCGTCAACGGGGAAGATCTTCAAAGATACCGAGACTACTCGAGGAAAGTTTACGAGCTACTCCAGAGATTTAGTCTTTGGGTAGAAAAGCTTGGTCTAGATGAAAACTACATTGACGTTACTACTCTAGTACCAAGTAAGGCGACAACTCCGTCACCAGTCGTAGGTAACGTTTACAGCACTCGAGAGGAGCCGTGCAAGTGTGGCTGCAGAGAGAGACTCGTCCAAGGATCGGTTTTAGCCCAAGAAATGCGAGACTGCATCTACTCAGAGCTGGGTTTAACCTGCTGTGCCGGAATCGCTCACAACAAGCTTCTCGCCAAGTTAGCAGGGAGCACGCACAAACCCAACCAGCAAACTACGATATTTCCAAACTCAGCCCTGGAACTGATCTCGTCATTGGGCACTCCTCGTGCTATTCCAGGTATTGGGTCATCAACCAATAAAAAGATGGATGCTGCAGGAATCCAAACCATAACTCAGTTGCAGATGATCTCTCTTCCCGAGCTAACTAGCATTTTAGGAAGCTCGTTAGCTGCACAAGTCAAGCAGCTGGCATTCGGCAAGGATGATACGCTAGTCAAAATTACCGACAAACCCAAGTCCATTGGTGCGGAAGACGGATTCAAGACGGTGACAACCATTCCGGAGATCAGGGAGAAGTTTGTTGCACTGCTGCGCAGATCCTGGAAGCTGGTAGAGCAAGACGGAAGAATACCTTGTCACATGAAAGTTACAGTACGGAAGTACACGCCGGGCACCCAGGATAGATCCGTTCGTGAGAGCAGGCAGATTACCTTCGATCCTTCCTTTCTTTCCAGAAAACCTGAAACCCTGACCGAAGCTCAGGAAGACAGATTTGTTAGCTTTGCAATGGGAGTCTTTAGAAAGATGGTTGATGCGAAGAAAGGATTTCACGTTACTCTCTTAGGTATATCCTTTTCAGGATTGAACGATGCGATGGGACAGTCAAATCCAAGTAGGTCCATCACCAAATACTTCGCGAGGAAAGGACAGCAAGAGCCAAGGACACAATCTACGGAAACCGAGTGTCACGTTAGCCACGACAGAGCAAGTAACAGCCAGGGAATTGCGCAGCACTCCGCTCCGTCACAGGAACTACATGTCAAGAGGCCAAGAGAAGATCCAGATTCAATTCAGGTAGACGAATCAGTATTAAACGAACTACCGCAGGACATTCGAGATGAAATTATAGCCAGTATGTCAGCAACGAAACCTGGAACGACCAAAAGTACCTCTCAGCACGTAGACTGTCCACCAGGAATCGACCCCGAAGTATATGCCGAATTACCCGAAGATATAAGACAAGAGTTAAAACGCAACTCTTCATCGAAAAACACTCCTCCAAGTCCCAAGAAAGCAAGGAACCTATTCGATTATTTTTCAAAGAAATGAGTTGGACCAACTGAACGGCGAGCGTGTTCATGAATAAGTGATACTTGTCCAGTGTATTTTTTTAAACTCTTGCTTGCAATACAGATAAGTATATCGTTTACGAGCCTCATTATCTCTGTGTCGGTTAGACGGATATATTGCAATTTACAGGCTTAGTGTAATCATTATGGCCAGCAGAAAACGCTAAGTACCCAAAAAAACACAAATAACTATAATCTAGCAAACAGCCAAGGGTTGATAATTTCTTCAAGAGGGATGAGCTAATTAGTGGGATTCACTTTCAGTTTGTTCCGTTGGATTAATACGCTCAAAAGTAGCTTCCGTAGTAGGGGTTAAAGGCGACGGATGCTCCAAGACTTCAGCTCCGGAGCGGAGAAGGGCAGCGCCGGATGACTTTTCGGCCTCGGTTGTTACCTGTTCGGTTACTGGCGATGCCTTTTGACCTTCATAAAGATTTTCTTATTAATATTAAAGCTATATACTCGTATTTAATGTATACTGAAAAGATTTACATCTTGTAATACTCTCTAATTCACGTACCGTTACCGACGACTTCATACTCTTCCATGTCAGGACTAGATCCTTTGCTGCTAGCACGGATGGGGTCCTCTTCCAACATTGCCTGAAAAGTAATAAAGATTTCAGCTGTGTCAGTTGCCTTAAGCTTTTCTAGCAATTGTGAAGCCAAAGGGTGCTAGTTCGTTCAGCGACTGGTTAGTACGAATCGCTTTTATACTTTTTGTCTGTTAGTAGAGCTCGGCTTGGGGGGAGGGAGGACGAAACAGGAGTGGGTCGGCCATGCGGCAGTCACACGCGTGAGTAATGTAACTGGCTCTGAACAAATGCAACGAGATGAGAGACATGAGCACGCCATGCCAATCTAACTGTGAGCCATAGCCTTACATGGGCTAGTTGTGACTCAAGATCCTCCTTGGTTTTCTGGGTTTCGGTATTTCGAGGGGTTTCTTCGGGAGTTGATTGCGCCTCTTCAGAATTACTATCTTCCGCAGCGAAATCACCTTCCGGGTAGGAAACGTGAGCTAGGAGTTTCCTGATTTCGTCTATCTCTTTCCTCGCTTGGAGAATGTCTTCCTCTGTTAGAGGAACGTCGTCTTCGTCGGCACTCATGCCGTCGTCAGGGTAATCTTCCCGTATCACGAATTGGCTTATCACGGGTTCTTCCGTTTCTGACTTGACACTTGCTTTACGTTCAGAACCTGATGGGTCCTCTCGTTCACTGCTAATGTCTGGAAGAGTTTCCAGAGCATGCTCCATTTCTTCGATCTCCCGGTCTCGTTGGTAATCACGGTATTCCACGCACATGGGCTCAACGACGGGCTCTTCAGTAGATTCGTACTGGTGTAGGTATGGCACGTGTACAGCAACGGAATCACGTTCGTAAGTGGCGCCCAAAAGATAGGATTCGGAGGGAATAATCTGAGCCTCTATTTCCATCAAGATAGAGTCTGGGATATCTGGAATTGGCCGCGGCTGGAAGATTGTAATCTCACTTTCGTCAGGGTATTCTTCCAAAAGTGGTTCAGAATCATTGATGGGTTCGTTCTTCGCGTGAGTTGGATCGCTGTCCCTAGTTTCCTCCGCCGGGAGCTGGGCGATTGTCGCATCTATCTCAGCTCCTTCTGACGAGGTACCCTTAGTAGCCAGTTCATCTTCGTTTCGAGTTTGCGGTTCAGTTATATCCGTAGTGGTATCTTGATTCTGATCCAGATCTGGTACTACAGGTTCTACGATGTCTGTCTCAGCAAGCGATGTTTCTTGTGCGGATTCGGTAGAATCAGTCGTTCCTTTCTTCTCGTCCTCGGCAATATCTTCTTTGTTGGTAACATGTGAAGTTACCGGGGGATCTGTATCCTCAATGTTTGAAGGGCCTTCAGACCTTTTCTCAGGAAGATCTTCGACGAGCTCTGGCTCACCTTGACGGATTGTATCGTCTACAGTTTCGCCGGATTCGACTGTTGCAACAACATCTTCGGTGCTAGTTGTGGTAGAGACGGCACCCAGAACTGTTTCCCCAGTAGACTCCTCTTCTACTCTGTGAGTCTCAGTGGACATTCCAGACTGGTGCTCTGGGTCTGATCCTTGCGCTGTTTGTTCCAGACTAGTGTCAGTAGCGTCTGAACTGTCAGAAGCAATGGGCGTTCCCGCAGGAACCCCAGCATCATTGACTACCGGTTCCAGCTCCGAAACTGGAGGTTGTAAAACTTCCTCTGCTTCTGGTACCTTACTCTCGTCTTCGGTGGCGACTGGTACCGCATCAACGGTCAGGTTTTCTTCCTCTACCTTGGAACCGTCACTAGCTCTTCCAGAATCTGTTTCCTCTGTCATTTCCGAGCTTTGTGACTTGGCATCTGAATCCCTATTAGTTTCATCAAGGTTGTCCAAAAAATCATCTGCAACTGCGTTTTCGAGCTGGATTTCATATGTGGGCACAGGTTCGATCCCAGCATCTGCTTCCTGCGAAGTTTCCTCGTATTCCAATATGGCTGCCTGTTGTTCAGCCTTTACAAGGCCCTCTTCATTTATCTTGGATGGTTCGGGAGGTGCTTGTGATTCTGCGTGCGCTTGGGCTGTCTCTTCAGCTGGAGACAGTCCTGTTTCAGCAGCAAATTCCGGAATTCTTGAAACCTCCGACTCGGCAGCACGGTTTTGCGAACTATCATTTGTAGGTTCACCTTCCACTTGATTTTCAGGTTCAGCAGAAGTTTCACAAATCGACACTGTCTGTTCATCTAGCTTATCTGCGTCCACTGGAACCATGACATCGGACAGTTCACGAGGTACCTCTTGTTCGAATGTCTGTTGTTCAGGTTCAGCAAGGTCTTTGACAGGTTCAAGACTATCCGGACTGTAGCTGCCATCATCAATTGAAGTGCTCTCAACTTTTTCTTCTTCAAGTACATGGACCTCTAGCTGGTCTTGTACAGCATCAGAACCTTCGTCTGTTGAGGGTTGTGTGCGTTCTGGTTCTTCAGTTTCATGATCGGGTCCGTCGTGAGAACCGTTCAAGGGATCTTCAAGGTCTAAGGCATGCTCCTCTGTGGGTAAAGTTTCGCCCGCTTGGTGACTTACCTCCGCATCATCCATGGCAACGATTTCACTTTTATCAATAACCTCAAAAGTAAGTTCCTCTTCCGTCTCTCTTGGTTCTGTCTCGGCAATATCTGGCTTAATCTCGGTGGATTGGGCTTCCCACTCTGGTTCCTCTGCTGGTAGAAGGCCCTCAGCTACAGGATCTTTGGTTTCGTCATTCATTGGTTCTTGTTGAAAAACTTCTTCCAGGGTCTCGGCCTGCTGTTTTGATACTAAATCTCGTTCAACTTGATCGCCCTCTGCTAGTTCTGAAACGTTGATTGGTGCTTCCACGTCTGAGGTATTGCAGGAAGCCTTTTTGTTTGCTGGGTCAGAAAGGATTTGATTTGTCTCGTCTAGTTGTTGAGCTTCAGCATCTTCAATACTTGCATCTACCGTTCTTGTCTCTAAGTCGGAGGCAACAGATTCTAGTGCAAAAGTTTCCAATTCCGGCTGGTTTGTTTCATCCATTTCGGTCTCAGTGGGATTTTCGGATACTAGCAACTCAACATCATTTGAGGTTTCTGTGCTCTGAGCCGGTTCTGTGTCCACAGCAGAAGTTTCTTCAGAAATGTATCTAGTTTTCGAATCTGTTTTCAAGTCGGTATCTTCCGGCTTTTCAGTAGTTGTGATCTCGAGTACTAGAGTTGGTTTTTCACATTGACCTTGGTTAATGCTTTCTTCGATACCGGTTGTTGCTTCGGCACCGACAGATATTTCAGATGCTTCAGTAGCAGTAAGTACTTGATCTTCAAGTCCAAATTCGGATTTCATATAAGTATTGCCCACTGTAGTTTGTTCCGGTTCATAATCAATCGAGTGATCTGCGGAATCCTGGGGTACGGCATCGACCGTCTGCTGGCCTGCTTCTTCAAGGGTGGCGTCAACCGCCAGTTGGGTAGCAGTCTGCGCCAATTCTGAAGTAGACTCGTCTTGAGCTGAAACTTCAGTGGTAGTAGTTTCTTCAAGCTGCTGCTGCGAGCCACCTTCCTCAGTATCCAACGTAACTTCCACATCCACGTTTGTCTTAACAGGTTCTTCTGTTTCCTCGGACCCTGCAGATTCTTCAGTTCCTTGGGTAGCTTCTTGGGACGCAACAAGTAGGTTCTCTTCAATGCTGGGTTCTTCATCCACGGTAGTTGCTTTATCCTGTGAATCTTCCTGCTCTACAACTTCTTCAGCAGAGATTGTCTCTATTGCTGTTTCGGGATCTGTGTTACTCTCGGACTGAAGGACAATGTTTGAAACTGTCTCGTTTGAAAAGTCTTCTTCAGACGGACTAACCAACTCGGTATTGGATAATGCTTCTACAACAACGTCTGAGGTTTTCATTTCCACTTCCTGATTGCAGTGAGATTCGCTTTCCTGCAAAACAATGCTCTCAGGTTCAGTTACAGCCGCATCGCTGTGGGAAAGGTACGACTCATTTTCATGCAGGCTCTGACCCATTTCATTTTTCGTCTCAGCTTCCTCCTGTAGTACTATCTCGGAAGAGACAGTTTCTACATATCCTTGGTCAGATTCCACGTCAAGGGCCGGCTCAGACGAAACATCGTCTGGTGCCCTTGAGTCTAAATCCGTTTGTGTTTGTGAATAGGTTTCTGATTTAGCATCTTTAGTGATGTCCGCAGTTAGTTCCTCGTTTGCAGCATCTTCAGGATGGATGGTTTCCTCAGCCTCTAGTTCAAGTTCTACCGCGGGCTCCGTTAAAGTTTCTTCCGTCTCAATAGTTTCCGTTGTCATCCGCGAACTATTTTGCTGTGTAGGACCTGCAGTAACGTCTGAAGTTGGTTCCTCGGATTCACCATTTTCAGGGTGTTCTACAACAGACTCAGATGCTTCTTCTTCCGTTGCGATTGTTTCAGTTGTCTCTCTTTCTACTTCCAGACTGCTTTCTTGCTTCGCATCTTCTGTACTGTCCAAAGTTAATGCCTCAGATGCAGCGTCTTCAGTGTGGACTATTTCCAGAGCCTCTGGTTCAGGTTCTATCGCAGGCTCTGCCGGGATTGATTCCGTTACAGCTGTCTGTAAACTTTCTCCTTCCGTTTCCACATCACTTTCTTGCTTAACAGCATCTGCAAGGCCAGAGGTCAGGTTTTGGAACGCAGCATCTTCAGAGAATGCGGTTTCATCAAGCGCTGCTTCAGGTTCAGATGGAACTTCTGCTGCGATCGTCTCAACAGGGTCTCTTTCCATTTCCAAAGTGCTTTCTTGCCTAGGATCCTCAGCAAAGTCCACGGTTCTTTCTTGAGATGTATTATCTCCAGCAGAAGCAGTTTCAGCAAGCTCTGCTTCGGGTTCCATGGCAGGCTCAGATGAGGTTTCTTCGACTGCATCAGAAGCCTCTTTCTCCGCTTCTAGGCCGGTCTCCAGCTTAACGTCTTCTGTCGTGTCCAGAGCTGGTTCCTGGGATGCTGTGTCTTCCGGGTGGACGATTTCCAAAGCTTCTGTTTCAGCTTCTACTGCAGGCTCAGATGAATCTTCTACTTCTAGTGTGTCAACTGCTAGACTGCTTTCTTGCTTAGCATCTCCTGCGATATCCAAAGCTGGTTCCTCGGATGCAGCGTCTTCAGGCTGCGTGGTTTCCATAACCTGTTCTATAACCTGCTCTAGACTCTCCTCTTCTCTTTCCAGGTTACTTTCAGGCACACTGTCATATGCAGTTTCCAAGGCCGGTTCAACTATTTGTTCACTTCTTTCCTCGATAACATCACCGTCAAGCAAACTCCTTGCTTCTGTTCTTTCCTCGTACTGGCTTTCGTCAGAGGTAGCAGTTTGCTTATCATCCAAAGAAGCTTCCTCCACTGCTGCCGTTTCTTCAATGAACGTTTCAAACGTTTCTGGGCATTCCGGTTCTGCTGTTCCTGTTTCTTCAGCAAGGTCCAACTGGACCGTTTGTTCGGCTTCGACTACAAGGTCGTCAACTGCGATGTTTGCCTCCTGGGTATGCTGCGACGTTTCATCAGCTAACTGAACCTCGTCACTGACAGCGGTAGTTTCAGGTTGTAGTTCACGTAATCGCTCATTTTCGGTTTGATCCGGTTGTGCAATGATTTCTTGTTCAATCTCCGCAAGCAGCTTACCGTCAATATCGCTCTCCGGGTGAGCCGGAATTGCAGGTTCCTCTTGTTCCATGGGTGCGATTTCCTCTTTAGCTTCCACTTCGCTTTCAATAGGATTGATTGCTTCATCATCCTGAAGCTTGGCCGGCATTCCTGCTGTATCTTGTACTGCAGGTAAGTCGCCAACCACTTCAGCAGAGACTTCACCAGCTTCTTCCAGTTCAGTGTAGGTGAGGAATTCGTTCTCGGGTTCTTCAGTAGCTTCTTGCTCATTTTCGTAGTGAATCGGAGGTGTAGGAGGTCTGTAGCCGACTAAAATGGGTGAAGCTGTTTCTAGTAAATCCGTAATTTCAGCGGCTTCGTCATCAGCAGCTCCGTTCTTGTCGTCGAAAACAGTTTCAGTTGGCACGTATTCCTCCAGTTCAAAATCATCAGACGGCGGGATTATAACTTCTTCCGGTTCCGTCATAAACCGGACTCGGTGGCCGCGTGACGGCGAATCAACATCCTCTTCAGATGCTTGTTCTCGCAAAATGCCCGGTCTGGTCCTTTCAGGGATCTCGTAAGGGCTCTCGTCTTTCGTTGCAGGATCCGCAACCAACTCCATACCAATGACGGAAAGTGTCATTTTACCGCTGAGGACAACCGGAGTAGTTTCGTACTCCATTTCGTCCAAATCGAGCTGCTCGATGGGAACGGCTTCAGCTCGACACTCGGCCTCGGAAACAACCAGATGTGTGTCTGGTGGAAGCGCTGCCTCCAGGAACACCGACGGTACATACTCAACGGGTTGCTCAGCAGCTTTGGTCTTCTCTGGTTTGGGAAGTAAATCTTTGACTGGTGTGGGAGACCTGCTCATCTTTTTGCCACTTTCTAATCCGACGGTCACTTCCATTCCCATCACAGTCAACTTGGCATCGTCGGTACTCTGTCTCGAAGAGGAACGTCGCAGTCTATCGTCGTCTTCTCGAGGTGCTTCCTCATCAAGTTCTGAAATGCAAGTGTCAAGACTCTTTTCGAGTAGCGTCTGCGAGATTAAAACCTCCGAAATCAACTTATCAGCTGTAACTTCGGAAAACTGTTCAATGGCGCGAGAGATAGGCCCTGCCTCAGTTTCGGGACGGATAAACTCAACAGTGGGACATTCTTCTTCAGTGGCTACCGTTTCGTTTACCTCGGGTTCGACTTCCTTGTCCTCGATAAGCTCTTCTTCTTCAACTGCGTCCTCCTGATACGAATTCAAACATTTCGTGTTTTTCTTTTTTAACAAGAGGGGTTGGCATATCCCATCGGCAAACTGAATATTTATTTTAGGTTTTTTGGAAATGCCAACCCTCTTTGTACTTGTAATATGGAAGTACTAACTTGAAAACTTCAGTCTTAACTTTTAAAGAAGATATCAGTATATTGGTTGATTATGTGGATTCAGTCTTAGTACCTTCTTCTGACGCATTGTCGTAGTCTGATTCAGCATATCTGTTGACGGAACCGATAGTTTATCCGCTACGTTCTCCATTTGAGCCACAATTCTCTCCATGGCCTTCTCCGTTTCTTCCAGACGTTTTCGCAGCTGATCGATTTCTTCTTCCTCTGCGATGATCCAAAGCAATTTCCAAAGAGAAAAGAACAGATAAGGCTGTTTTCATTTGAGTTGTTTTAGGTTAAAGTTGGTGAAAGGGAGAGAGTTAGTCGAAATGCTAAAGAGAAACTACACGGTTAGTACTTTGAGCTCTGAGGACTGCCAATGCATCCTGAAGAACTTGCTCGTTCGTGCTGAATGTCGGATCCGGCTCATTCTCCGATTCCGTTGCTTCAGTGCTTTCATCCTTAACAAACCCTCGGTCCAGGTACCACTCACCTAGTAGGTCATGCATTGCAATATAGATCAAACTTCCCATTCGAAACCTATGCAAACGCGCTAGGAAAATCATGCTCTGTACCTAAAACTCGTCCCTCTAACAATAAACTGCAATCTAAGTTCAAGTACAAGTGAAACTAGGCATTTCATACACGCTGAATACGATTACGAGTACAAATTAAATTTGCTGGTTTCAATTAATTTGTTATTATTATAATACTATATTGAAAACAGGAAAGAGTAATATTAGATTGATAAGCTGAAATTGTTATGCTCTATTGGCTGGAACTAATGCAACAAGCAATTGAACATAGGCGTAGTTAGTTGACGTTTTGAGGTGGAGGCTAAGCTGGAACATTCCTTTACCTAGATCTCTGTCTCCAGTATCCATTTTAAGAATCGTGATAGGTTCTTTGTTGAGTATGATGTCGTCTTCGACACTCTTATCTTCCTTCTCCAAAGTCAACTTCTGAGTTTGCTCTTGGGTGAAAGTCGTTTCTTCGACCGGAGTTTCCTCCACTTCCTCCTCGCGTACCTCTTCCTTCGTTTCCTCTTTTACTTCTTTCTCTTCCCTGGTTTCTTCTTTTACTTCGTTAACTTCTTCTTTGACTTCTGGCTGCACTTCTTCTTCTTCAAGTTCCTCTTCAGCAGCTTCTTCCAGTTTATCTGCGAGTGTAGGATTCCGATATGTTACAACTGGATTGAGTTGAAGTTGAAGAGGATCGTACCTTCTTGCTGGACTACAACCGGACTCTTCGAGCGGCTTCTCCTGAGTTGTTCGAGTTCCTCCTGGCGGCGGATGTAATCCTTCATGGATACCTCGCCGCCGGATGTGTACTCTTCGGCAAATATGAATTTGCGTTGCTCCGGATCAAGATGGAAATCTTTGATCAAAGGTTTCTGATCCTCGGACTTTTTAAACATGACCTATACAACGTCAAGAAGACCTTCAGTACGACTATGTGCAAATTATAGTGCCAATTTAAAGTTACCTTCATGATAGTGTAAACGAAAAACACCACGATACCAATGGTATAAACAGGCATTAAGATTCCCATGCTTCCGGTAGAATCTGTCCTCGAAGGCGGTACTATATGCCCAGGACCGCCCATAGGTGGTCGCATACCAGGTACCGGGCCTGGCTATAAACATTACAAATATATATTCAGTTAAGGTTAACTTTAACTTTTGAAATTACAATTAATTTAACAAAAACTGTTTGGATTGGACCGGCGAAACAGCGATTTGGCGTAAAAGGCAGCTTTTTCTGTGAAAATCGACATGGGCGAAGAAGCTAGAGACTAAATATAGCGCATGAACAAAACCTGTGAAAACATTCACTCGTTTTCAAACAGCGACCCCGTTGTATTAAAGAACACTGAAGCGTGCCTCTAGTAGTTCGAAAGTAGAAAAAGATAGATAGACTCCTTTGTCTTAATTTGGTACTGTTGTTACCCAGAATATTAATCTGTGGAAATATTTCATTATGTTTAACAAATTTCCATACGTTATTTGTATTAGTTGCTGTGGTTTCAGGTGTTTGCTTATTGGATATATTGGTTGGGACTCTATCATGGCTATGGCCTCGTTTATTAATAAACTAACGCCGAGTTCTTTGCCAGATGAATGGTAGCCAGCTTCAAGAGCACCCCAGCACGCCGGCGACTGCTAAATTTAATCTGAAAATTTCTCCATTGTAAAAAGATCGACCACTATATTTATGAATTTGCACATCTTTGAAGGTCTTTTCCCTCATCACATTTAAGGAAAAATTTTATTTTTAAGATGAGTAGCCTGCCTATTCTTACCTTTGGTGGTTGTTTTTCAGGTACCCTCGGCGGTAGTACTCGTCCTTTTTCTCGTAGCGCTGGATGCATTGTATCCGGGTGTAGGTGCGGAGGTCGTTCGGGTCTCATGTGGCCTATTCCACACAATAATCAATAGAATGTTGAATCGGATTGCTAAACAACGGCGAAGAATTTAGGATCACTCGCTGTTCTAACGAAAGCTCACACGGTAATTCGCGTCTTTCTTTGCCAATTAGTGCGTCGTGCAAGACTCACTTAGTGAATATGGACGAGTTTTTTCAGGTTGAGGGGGGGGCGGAGGAGATTCCGTATCAATCACAAACCCATTCCGCAAGATGAATAAGCGCAAAAACGGTTCTATTTTGCCAACCATCTTACGTGGGATCAAGATGGGATGCTGAGGATAAGATTTCTTGGCCAAGAGAGATTCCTCATCTATGTCGAAATGGATTTTGAGACAGTTGGTGAGGTTCTGGGCCCGCAAGCCCTGGAGCTTTCGACGCCGGTCGACGACGCCATCGACGTCCGATCGGACGATATCGTTGATGTCGACATTGCATTTCTTGAGTAATTCCTCTCGGCAGAGAGTGACTACATTCTCGGGGGGACGTCCACCTCTCTCCAAGGGTAAGGTGGTCAACTCCATGGGCATGTCATTTTTCAGGACCCAGCTACACAGCTCGGCCATAAACTGAAAGCTGGCATCGCTTTCGAACACCACGCCACAGCAAAAACCTGTGTTATTTTCAGGCACTGCTTTACTTTTTCACTTTCTCGTTTTCCTTTTTCTTTCTATTATTTTCTCCCTCTCGTTTACGTTTGCGTCTCGTGCGAATCCCAGTTAAACAAGATCCATTTCCGGTTGTTTTCTTTTTAGGGCTCGTTATTATTTATTTAGTTCTAAACCAGCACCTTTTCGAAAATGATTCAAACCCTCGTCAATCTGTGATTCTAAAAATGAAACAAACTGAATTCAAATTATAAAATAATAGAAGGGCGCGAGTTTAGCAGCACCCCCGAGCGTACAGTTTGCCCTGCGGCTATGCAAAAACGGTCAGGGGGTGCCTTTAAACACATCTGCCCAAGTCAAGTCAAGTCAAATCGATGATTTTACCCCAACCTGGTTTAACTTAACGCCGGTGAAAACTAACAGCCATAAAGAGAGTGAAATCTCATACTTACAACTATCGTTTAATGTTAGTAACTTCGATACATTGTCTTGTTCTATAGACTTTTGTATATTCATACGCCTGTACTTGAACAAATTGCCGAGCCTCTAAGAATCCTCTTCGTTCGTGTTTTCGAGTCTAGTTTTTACTGTAAGTTATTATTGTAATAGTCAAGTTTAATTGTTATCGTATGGCGCTGTAAACGTCGGATCGAAACAAGTAGAATATTCTACACCAGAAGCGGGGGATGAAGTTATCGATTGGACCTTAGGAGGTAGAGAGGGACCGGGGGTTGAGCGCCACTCTACAGGCTTCGCAGCTGAAATACCTGATGGTGTCGGCTGATGTTTCTGCGGGGGTGCAACCGAAGTGAGCAGCATCGGGTAGAAGATTTTCGGCCACAGGATGGCGAAACATCCGACGACTATGGCCAGAGCAAAGATGGTTTTAGCTCGCGTCATCTCCATTTTCAAGTCGACTTGTGAGAAAAGCAAGTCAATATAATATATATGTCGTGAAACAAATATCAAACGATGGCCAAGAACCCGGTAGTTGGTGAATGAAAAAGCTTTTTAGGGAAGACACATCGGTTGCTTTTCTGGGGCTCAGGCGGACACAACTGTGAGTGAGAGGACGCCCGTCTGCGCGTTACTGGCAAGAGAAGAACCGAAGGGCGCAGCTGCAGACGAGTTTCCGCTTCGGACATTTTCAGTCGCTGCTCCTGCGCAGATAAAAATAGACCGTCACCCCTGACGTGTCCCTCGTTCCGTCCGATGCGCCCCGGACCCAGAGTAAATAACTCAGGTCGCGTGTATTTAAAAAATAAAAACGGCCTCTGGATGCTATCACCCCCGCATGCTTCATCTGTGTACACGAAGGCTGTAGATAACGACATGTCGTGTGGAATACGAACTGTTCAACGGTGTTAACGAATTGAGCCGCCCTCTATATTAGGTCCATGTCAAATCTGATATCATTATCATGTAATCAGTTATATGACATACTGGAACACTACCTAAATTACGTTCCTATCGGAAGTTTGATATTGTATCTAATCTGATTCTAATGAAGTGAATAGTTAACTATCGTATGAAGCGCCAGGTGTTGGGAAGAATCAGGCCCGTAGTCATTATTCATAAATGTAGCTCTTAAGCTATGGTTCGTTAGGTTAGACAGCATAATGAAGTTTTGTTGATATAAGAACATTTCACGCATATTGGTGGTCTGAAGATTTGTTGTTAAATACCGTTACTAATAAAACTCATATAGCAATCAATGCCTACTACAAAAACATGACATCATACAATATTAACAAGATAACGAACTACAAAGTTAAGAGTAATACTTACATCCTAAAGTTACAACAATATCAGAAAGTTCGATTAGAAATGTTAGTTTGAGCACAGGATAATTCACATCCAGTTTTACGTGACCACTTACATAGCCAAGATACGGCAACGCTGGTATTGTTAGCAGACGACAGTTCGGATGTAAACAAACCGAATGGCCGGCCAATCTGTTCAACGCACGATGGCCTGTTTAAAAAGTTTCCCTTCACTGTGCAGTAGACTTAGCATTTTAAACAAAACCGCATTTAAATGTTCTAGTTTAGTCTCTAAGCAGCATTACTGTCCAACCACTAAGCGACAGTTCAGCGTTACCGTTTCTCGTTTCAACAAGCCCGATCCTAGAGTCGCTGCTTTTTTGAAAGAACTTCACAGCAAGGACAGCGAATCCCGCGAAGCAAGCGATGAGTTCTTATCTAAACTTCTGACGTGTGAAGCTTTACGGCAGTGTGCGGGTCGCTTTGCGGAGATGGAAAGGGAAAAGCGCGAGTTAGAATCTCTCGCTGCAGGTGTTCGTACATCTCTCATAGAAAATGTTCCAGTTAATTTAACTTCATTGATCTTTGCGCATTGCAACAGAGGGTGGAGATCCAGAACTTCAAAAAATGGCAACAGAAGAGTTGAAACGATTGGAAGAGCAGCTCGTCGACATAACGCAGACTGTAAGTTTGTACAATACTTCACAACAAAACTTGAACGCAATTATTACATTTTTGTTTAACAGGCATCGAACTTAATAGTCCCTACTCGAGCGTTTTCTTTGGATGGAGTCATTGTTGAAGTCACGGCGGGGGTTGGTGGTCAAGAAGCCATGCTTTTCTGCAATGAGCTCGTCGACATGTACTTCTCTTTGGCGGAATTCCAGGGGTGGGAGGCCCATATCATCAAGTTTGAAAAGACCGAACTGGGTGGGGCTCGGCAAGCTTCTATCAGTATAAATTCACCTGGTCAGCAAAAACATAACAATAGAACAACTGTACATGACTGAAACGTTTTCCTAATTCTTAGACGCGTATGAAGTACTCAAGTTTGAGGGCGGTGTTCACCGAGTCCAGCGGGTCCCGAAAACCGAGAAAGCGGGAAGAATACACACGAGCACCGCTACGGTAGCCATTTTGCCGCGACCTTCGGAAGTATCCATCCACATAGACCCGAAGGTATCCTTAGATAGGCTTTCCGACCACCTTAACTTGACCTATGACCGTCAACCTTTATCCAGGATCTAAAAATTGAAACGAAACGAGCAAGCGGAGCGGGAGGCCAACACGTGAATACAACTGAAAGCGCCGTGCGTATCGTCCACCTGCCCTCGGGAATAGCAGTCGAATGTCAGACTCAAAGATCTCAGCTACAAAACCGAACGGTGGCCATGGACAACCTCCGGGCTAAGCTCTTTCAGATCAAGATAGACGAGCAGGCCGAATCGACCCAAAATAGCCGGAAGTTACAGGTGAATCAATACGATGCTCCTCTCTGGACTGTACAGTAACCAGTTGTTTTTCCACAGGTGGGATCGAAGGCTCGTTCGGAGAAGATCAGGACGTACAACTATCCGCAAGATCGGATTACCGACCATAGGATTAACTTGACCCTCCACAATATTGAAGAGTTCATCAAGGGCGGGCCTCGGCTGCAGAACCTGCTGGAGCAGCTTCAACAGGAATCGCGGAAAGAGCAACTGGAGGAGTTTCTACGCAAATATGAGAAATAACACTATAATAAACGTCGTGTAAACAGTTCATTGGTCTCTCTGTATTTTCAGTGCAATTGGAAAGAAAGCATAAGGCCCAGTAATTTTGCAAACATTATAAAAAAGAAGGATCTTCAGTTAGTCTCTAACGCGCAATTCCCAGATGCTCGTGCGTCGAATCCCCACCGTTGGACGCGCAAGACTGGAAAACATGAACTTATTAATTTCAATTCTGGGTAAGGAATTCCTGAGCATATCTAAAGCTCCGTCAGCAACCGCTCCGAAGACGTCCAAGTTCGATAGGTTGCTCTGTTTGAAGGCGCTGGAGTACAAGTAGAAACGGTTAACACCAAGTGCAAAAACTACATATAACTATATACAAAGCAAAGAAGGTCATAACAGAAAATAGACTTACACATAAGCAGCAGCAGGGATGGCATAACAGCGACTCATAGCCAGGTACTCCAATCGATCTAGCTTCTCAATAATAGTATCGATTATGGCAGATGTAACGATAGTGGCATCGCTGATGTCTAGTTCGACAAGGCCGGGGCATCTTTGGCACAGATCTATTACATCTGCACAAAAAAAAGAAATTTGTGTATCAAAACTTCGATTCAGTTGGTTAATCAGGTTCTTACGCTCGTTCTTCAGAGTAAACCGGCAGCCGCTGATATTCAACCGTTCAAGATGCTCCGCGGCAGCGTTGGCGACAACGTCAAGGGCCGCACTGGTCAGATCTGTCCAAGCGAGGTTGCAGCTCTGAAGTTTGTGACAGCTGCCCAGAATGGCTTTAATGCCCCTTTCGGTTACACCCTGACACATGGCCAAGTTGAGAACCTCCAGTTGAGCGTTGCTGCCTATGTGCCGACAAATTTCATCGTTCAAGCCACAGTTTTCCAGACTAAGTTTGCGAAGATTTTGGCAAGACTTCAGAAGCTCACATAAACCTGAAAAGATAACCCAAGTTAATAACAAGGCACACAACTGTAAACGGCAGTGGGTTTGAATACATATCTTATAGCACGACTACTTCAAGAACAAAATACTTATTGAATCATAAACATCTCCAACTTCATTTACAGCATATTAGTGACTGCTCGATAAATAAATTAAATTTGTGAGTAAAAATTTACAAACCATAATAGTTCAGTGTCCGTGATTGATCAATTAACTTCAGTAATGCGAATCATATAATAACTACTAACTTTCAAGCGACAAATCATCGAATATCTTAAGTTTACTGTTACCGTCAGTGGAGATCGAAGCCATGCTAAGGTCCAAGTATTTTAAGTTCTCATAACAGGGCCGCAAACTGACCGGCTGAGGAGCGTTGGAAGGAAAGACAGGATCACAAATCTGTTTGGGTTTACATATCGTTTAGTAAACAATACAAGGAAAATTGCTGTATGCATTATTATACATGTGCTTTGGCAAGTCGTAAGATGATGGTTCCCCTCGCCAGAACCGTCCCGAGCACTGTAGGTCCCAAAGATCGTCCGCCAAGGTCCAATCTCTTCCACAGAACCTCGTCGTAAGAGATTCTTCTCCAGCGTTTACAGACCTAAAAAGAAGCAAGTCATTGGTTACTTACCGAACTTGAAACCGAGGCTCTGGAGTTTACCTGTGCGCATTTCGCGAGCGTGACTTTCGGTAGCAATTTGAATATCTGCAACACCATTTCGTCTGACAATTTCGAAAAGGAATTTTTCCCCGACAAACCTTCTATCCGTTTTCTTTTGAAGAGGTAAAAATCGTCATTGTCATCATCTGGTGGTGTTAACGTCTCAATGTCGAGTTTCATGATTTTCGCTGTAGGCTCGGTTTCGCTGAGAGGAAACGTTGAGGTGCGTTTCTTGTCGGACATGTTGCTCACTGTGCTGGGTAAACTGTCTGAGTCGTCTTCTAGTATGTTTACTTCCATTTCTTTCAGGATCTCAGCAGAAACATTGTGAGCATTCAAACTCCAACTTCGGCTTTCCTTTGGCATTTTTTCCTGATTAACAAACACCAATAAATAAGCAAACATGAAATACATTTACAAACTCTGATAATGTAATGTCATCGATTTGGTTAGTTTTGTAAAGAATGAAGTCTGACTTTGCTTAATAGGCTTGAATTGAAATGAGGAGGTGGAAATTGGCAATAAAACTTAACTGGGAATGCTGTTACCTGTTTGCAGACGTACGTTGGACTGAGGACATCTGAATGCGTTTTGGCGCCAGCTGTGTGTTTCAAGGACCGCTGGACACCTAGCGGTAAATTCAATGAACTTTTAAATAATTTAAATATTATTTTCTCGATTTCAGCAATCATATTACGTTAATACTGAAGCAACATTAGAGTTATTAATTGAAATCTCAAGTTCTACTTGTTTTAACAAATGATGTATTCAAATAATTATAACAGAATTTATTAAGATTATGATGAAAACAGTATGCCCTGGCGGTAAGATTAAGCAGCCAACTGTCATTCGTCCACAATCAGCTGATTACTGTTTACGTGTTTTTTGAAATTTCAAATGACTTCAAAATATATTTTATTCTAAAATAAAGAAGACTTTTCCTGTACAAGAGGAAAAATGAATCCGTGTAAACTGAATGTATTTATGTTTCTGTTGTTTTTCAATAAATTTGGACGTAGTTCGAGTGACTGCGGCTGCCAGTCGAACAGCAGGCCTGCATCGCTTGACGTAACGCTAAGTGTACCTGAAAATAAAGATACTTCGTCCTGTTCTGAAGAAACATGCGAAACTGGCAATGAAATGGCAAGTAATCTCGATGATATGGTTCTAGTACCTGAAGGAAAGTATGTGGTAGGGACCGACGAGCCCGTCTTTGTAGCTGATGGCGAGGCCCCTGCTCGATCTGTGATTCTCGGTGCTTTTTACATAGACAAGTTTGAAGTGAGCAATCGTGATTTTCGTGACTTTGTCTCAAAGACAAGGTATGTAACCGAGGCGGAGAAGTTTGGTTTCTCATTCGTATTTGAAGGGCTTCTAGATGAGGCTACAAAAGCCGGCATTACGCAGGCAGTAGCTGCCGCTCCATGGTGGCTACCTGTTCAGAATTCCAGCTGGAAAAATCCCGAGGGCCCATCGTCCAGTCTAGATGGTATCATTTTCCCCAAGTTACTTAATGCATGTTTCAAACATTTCCTATATTTTTCCTAGGAAGAATGAACCACCCCGTCGCACACGTCTCGTGGAACGACGCGAAAGCTTACTGCAAGTACCACGGTAAACGGCTACCGACGGAAGCAGAGTGGGAGGCTGCGTGCAGAGGCGGGCTCTCGGAACGTCTCTACCCGTGGGGGAACAAACTGAACCCTCACAACAAGCATTGGTAATTCGTATTCACATAATCAAGCGGGCTGCTCGTATATAATTCATTTATTCAATAAGAAGGCTAAATATCTGGCAAGGAGAGTTTCCGACCACCAACACCAAAGACGATGGTTTCTACGGAACGGCTCCCGTCGACTCGTTCCCCGCCAACAAGTACGGGCTGCACAACATGGTCGGCAACGTGTGGGAGTGGACGAATGACTGGTGGACGGTGCGGCATGACCCAAACCAGCTACATAACCCCGTACACGTATCATAATTTCCCTATTCACTTATATTATATCTCCAGTATCTTATTTAGAGAGGTCCAACCTCTGGAAAGGACAAAGTGAAAAAGGGCGGCTCATTCCTGTGTCACAGGGAGACCTGTTTTCGTTACCGTTGCGCGGCCAGGAGCCAGAATACTCCGGACAGTTCAGCCAGTAACCTAGGATTCCGCTGTGCCCGTTCACCGTGATACTTTTTTCCTTCATGGAATTCCAACAGGTAAAAAAATATGAATGTACATTTCCTGCTGCTGACAAAACGTTGCTTGATGAATACGCAATAGATTCTTAATGGACGCGAGAGGTTCTTCCTTGTTGATTTTTTTTCGGGCTGCGAAGAAAAACAAGGACATCAAGAACGACCTGGGCTGGCTTTACACATCCTGGTAGATGTCTTGCAACTGTCAGTTTTTTTTCTCCTCTCGCATATGTCACAAGATGAATGCTTTCCAGAATCGTTTTGGCCCTTTATATTTGATCCCTTTTGATTGCAGGTTTTTTAGTTTTTTCTATTTCTCTGAAAGACCAAGTGGACAATCCCTGCAGAGATTTCAAAATTCGCAAACCGGTTTTGGCGCCCATTGTTAGTGGCGACAGCGAGGCTCTGTGTTACGTAGCGAAACTCTCTCGTAATCCGTTTGGTGCAGCGGTGTCGTCAATAAATTTCCCCTTAGCGAAAGCTTTTAATTTAATTCAGATTAACTTAATTCTATTTGTTTGAAAACCGGAATCTTAAAGTTTTCTCCAACGGTTCTGTAAGTCTGTGTCCTCTTGGTCTAAAACTTCATCAGGCTGATCACAAACCCGACTGGGAATTCAGTTGGCGCTCTGACGTTGCTGGCGCCTCGCTGACACGGCTCATTAGCATAGACGAATAATTAAGCAGTGTTAATTTTTATTTTAACATTATTTAAGTTTTCTTGGTTAAATTTTAATTAGAATTAATAATCACATTCGCAAACTATAACCCGTACGGTAATTTGTTCGAAAGTAAGGCGCAGGGAAATTTAATGACGGATCATTATCGAAGTTTTTTTTTCATTTGATTTTATTAATTTGTTTTTCCCAGATGGAAAACCGTGAGAAACCGTTTTTATTTTGGCTTTTGGATTGCAGTGTACACGTTTGGGTCGGTTGCCAAACTGGTCACGCCGTTACGGCTATGGACGATAACCGTTCCTGGCAAGGTCGTACAAGAACCTTCGTTTCGAAAGGGTTCCCTGGCCTGCAGTCAAGAATTTCATCGCCTTAAAAGTATAAAGGCAGCACTTCACAACAACGGCAAAAAAAGAGCTGCCTTTATTGCTGATTATCAATCAGCACCATCGCGCACACACCAAGCACAAATTACGACATTTTTTATTGTCGCCTAGTAATTCCTATATGAATCCTGAATTAATTGATGATATTAATAACCTCGTTTTAAAATCTTTTGGATATAATATACGTATCCTTCAGAAATGCTAACTGACATTAACTGGAATGGGTTATTTGTGAGTCTAAGTATAGATTGATTGATCTAATTAGAGTTCCAGGAATCAGTTCATAAGCATTCTGACATTGTTTGGGCTTTGTGAGAAAATATAAACTTTCCTCTGCCTGATCAGAATGCCAAAGTAGAGGGATTTCAAGCAGAAAAGAATTGAATACTTTCTCTTAAACGCTTTGACCTTTGTCATGGGGCAATGTGAACGTGAAATCCTGACAAAAGATCAAGGATTTCCCAATTATCGTGACATAACGGAAGTGCTGGATTGCTTCAGCCAATAAGACCTTCAAAATGTCGCCTTGTGTATTGGCAAGTAATCCTCCTTTCAATTCGTGTCGCTCAGTTACTTAGCAACTTAAGTTGATTGTTCTAATTAACTGCTATTATCCTGTTATTACTGAATGGCAGTTGATGTTGATATTTGTATTTCTGGGCTTTTGAAACGACGTGTTTACTGTTATATACTTATCTTTTTCTATCTGGTTAGTTACTTAGCCTAACTTGGCTAGGTAGTTAGTTAGTCAGAAAATTAGGTAAAAACTTCACTGGTGAGTTAGCAGTTTGTTGGGTTGGTTAGTCAATTAGTTAGCAAGCTTGTTAGTTATTTAGTTGTAATAGTTAGCTAGTTAGTCAGTTGTTTAAACAAAGATTAGTTGAGCAGGTTGATAATTAGTTAAATTAGCTAGTAAGCTAGTTAATTAATACTCTGGTTAATTAGCTAGCTCGTTAGCTAACTTGTTAGTGTTGTTAATTAGTTGGTTAGTTACTTCACTAGTAAACTAGTACATTAGTAAGCTAAATAAGTAAATACTCTGATTAATTAGCTAGCTCGTTAGCTAACTCGTTAGGTTTGTTAGTTAGTTAGCTATTTAGCTAATTAACTAGTTAGTTCAGTAATTAGCAAGTTAGTTACGTAATTAGTTGGGCAGTTAGCTAGCAAGTTAGGCTGGTTAGTTAGTTACCCTGGGTAGTTAATAGTTAGGCTACTTAGTTGATTAGTTTGATAGTTAATTAATTAGAACTATCCGTACTTTTATTCAAACATATTAATCAAGCTAAGTTATGTTAAATTAAGTTAAGTTAGCTACGCTACATAGGTAGTTGGGCGGGTTGTTAGTTAGTTAGTTACTTGGCTAGTTAACTAGTAAATTAGTAAGCTAATTAAGTAATACTCTGGTTAATTAGCTAGCTCGTTAGCTAACTCGTTACGTTTGTTAGTTAATTAGCTAGTTAACTAGTAGCTACATGTAACTAATCAACTAGTTAACTGGTTAGTTGAAATAATTAGCAAGTTAGCTGCGTAATTAATTGGGCAGTTGGCTAGTTGTTACCCTGGGTAGTTAATAATTAGGCTACTTAGTTGATAAGTTAGCAAATTAAATATTTAGAACTATTCCTACTTTTACCAAACATATTATTTAAGCTAAAGTTAGGTCAAATTAAGTTAATACTTAATTGATTAGTTAGCAAGTTAATTATTTACAACTATCCGTACTTTTAAAGGTTAAATGAAGATAGCTACGTAAGTTGTTGGACAGTTGGCTAGTAAGTTAAGCTAGTTAGTTAGTTACCATGAGTAGCTAATGCTAATAGTTAGGCTACTTAGTTGATTAGTTAGCAAGTTAGTTATTTAGAACTGTTCCTAGTTTTATCCAAAGAGATTAATTCAGCCAGGGTCCTTTTCATTGCGACTGTGCGCATGAAACGTCAGCGAAGCGAGAGGGAAAGAGGCCACTTTTATCGTTGGATTACCGCGGCGAGGACAGTGCAGGAAAAAGAAAGAAATAAACAAGAGTCGAGTTAGAAAATAAGCGTGCAACCTTGCAGCTGGCCACTTGATTTCCAGGCGAGCTTCCACATTGATCGTTCGCTGCTGCTGCTGCTCCTGCTGCTGCTGCTGCTGCTGCACAACCAACCAGCTTGGCTATTTGTCGTGAAAACATGGGAGTGCGATCCATGGCATTTGCCAACCAATCGTAAATTCTTCCACCAACAACTGGTCAACTTATTGACTCATCGTTTACAATCTCCATAACGTGTAGCAAACTCGGTTTCAGTTGGTTTCGTGTTATTCCTACGAAGAATCCGGTTCAATCATCATGGACTTTGGTAAGTTAATTCTGTTTTCAACTTTAGTTGATATTGAACCAGGGCTTATCATCCAGATGTACAAAATTCCGGATATCGTCCAACCATATGATATCAACCGTTCACCCCGACTTCCTAAAGTAGTTTAAGTTAACAATAATTTCATCGTGTTTTTATCGATATGTTGGATTCCTTGATAAATCTTAATCCATTTCAGTCGTAACATCCTTGACATCAACTTAACCAACTTAATTATCTTTCTTAATATAGATCTTTACGGTTAATTCACTGTTAACTTAGTGTAATTACACTTCGATTTCGAACTGATTGATTTGCAGAAACTTTAAGAGTAATTCGGGTCGCGTAAAGTGAAAACTCGTAAAACCAACACAATTATTAGTTTGACGAAAAGAGAAACTGGGAATAAACGGGGAAAGAGTTGAGCGTCCGAGAGGTAAAAGTGTTCCGTAACCTCTGCTCTCATGGAACACACACGGAAAGAGAAAAACGCCCTGATCTCACAGCAGCACTCTCTCTGCCAAAATGCAAAAAAACGTGGCTGCCAGCTGGGGGTCAGCAATTGAATCTTTTCACCATCTTTTCACCCCGTTTAAGTCAAAGAATAGCCACGGACAGTTTCCAACCCCCCAGTCCTCTGGCACCGGTCAGTGGCCTAAGAGGGCCCGCACGCCAAGTTCAGGGGGCCCCGCGAGGCCTCAAGGTGGGCCTTCAGCCCGAAGACAATCAAAGGTTTAGCCTGGGGCCCAACCGTACCTCGGCGCGCCGCTGGCAACGGTGTACTGAGCCATGGTCACGTGTTTCCAACCCTTCGTCCTCTGCTATACGCTGCTTATGACATCTTTGGCAACGGTGTATTGGAGTCATGGAGCGCACGGAGAAAGGTATAAATTATAGGCGGGACAGTTTCACTGCACTCGATTCTTACCAGTCCTGGCTGTGGGATGTGATTTTTTGTCGCCCCATGGTGAAAAAAATGTCAATCTTCCCCGTGGCACTTGGAAGCCTGTCACCGGGTGCAATGTATAACACATAATCTATATTTAAAGTTAAAGCAATCATTTTAACCGCTGAAGTCTATAGGCGAGAACGATTGGTTAATTTTTCACACCGCTGCGTTTTTCAAAGGTGTTGGAAAATTCTCACAAGTTTCATGACTTTTGGCGTTTTGAAAGGCTCTACTATAGTGAAAGGTCTTGAAATTGATCAAAGCCCCGATTACAAGGCTAACGTGTTTCAGGATCCAGTTTTTCACTGGGCACTACAAATGGTTTCAACCTTATTTTTATTGTAAGATGTTATTCATCTTTTCATAATTCTATTGTATAACTAGTTAATTTTCATAAAAGTAGATTAAGCTGCCGGACACACGTCACCGCTACCTGGAATGTCAATTGAAAATGAGGATTTTTGAAGGATTTTTTGTAACTTTGATTTGAGAACAGTTTTGAATGGTTTGGAATTCGTGTGCCAAAGGGATTACCTTTCACTTGAACCGGTGACGTTATGGCAGAGTGGAAATATTATTTCACAGCTTCTTCTCGGTCGCATTCCTGCCAAGGATGCGCCAGCAGGGGAAAGGCCCTGGCAACTTTCACGAATTCTGGCCGCTCTCAAGTGAGCGTGTGAATTGCAAAACGAATTCAATTTCAAAGACAACTACGCACATGTAAAAGAGAGAGAGAGAGATTCGTATTCGCAGTTTTTATAGTTTAGTATTAGGGATGTTTTTAGAGTTATCGAGTTAATTTACAAGTTGGATTTGAATCAGTAAGCAGTGAATATGAAAGGTAAGAAAAACAGACCAAGGTCGAGGACGCGCGCGCACTTGTAGGGCACGAGATTATCCTTTATTATATACTTTATAATGGTACTTTCATTGTCGAGGCGGTTATTCTTAGAGGGAAAGCAAGGTTACGTTCACTTTTAGACACCTGATCCGTTTTTAAATACATAACCGTGTGATTAGCAAGGTTCTTAACAGGTAGATCGTAGATTAACTGAACTAAATTCAGTTTCATTTTATTAACGAAGTGACTATAATTAATTCAGGTATCTGGAAAAATGTAACAATAATATTAAGGGCTATCTGTATCAGAAATATGTATAATCTAATTCGTTTTAATTCCATCTATATTGAAACTAACTTAGTACAAATTAATGCCACTAGATGGCGTGTTACCAAAATAAACATTCAGAATCATTCAAATATCCAACGGCAGTTAGCACACGAATCATACTGTAATGAAGTTTTAAGTACGATTAAAACTATTTCTTGTTTTGGTTAATTGGTAGGTAAAGCAGTACTGGTTGTTGTCCTGCTGAGCATCCGTAGTGGAACGCTCGGGTTCCCGTCTTCCGGGGTAAGGCTTACATTGGACATATAAGGAGAGTGTTGAACGAATATGGACATAGGTGATTAATTAAAAGACTGCCATTTCTGGTTTCAGCTGGTCGATGTGGACAAATTGCCTGACACGAGTTTTTCCTGCGAAGGTAAAGTCATCGGTGGCTACTACGCTGACATTGAATCCGGTTGCCAGATGTTCCACGTGTGCACTCTCGGGGACAAGGGTAGGCTCTTAATACATTGGTTTATAATTTCGAATATTCTCACCAACTTTAATTTTTGATTGTTTCAAAAAAAAAGTGCGAGTGGTGTCAGTTCGGAACCCTTCACTTGTTTGGGACAATTTCAATCTCTCGAGATCTTTCCGTATCGAACCTTAATTTAGGCTTTTCGAACAAAATATGAACTGAAACTTTTAAAATGTGCAGAAATTGTTGCCTTTTCAGAAATTACTTTTGAAACAATTATATTATCAGCATGGTTTATCATCGAATATCTGTTAACATAAACCTTATTAACATAATATGCATTCATTACATTCTACTTAAGTTATTAATAAAAGTTAATATTTTATGTGCCTAACTATTATCGCTTATTCACTGGGCAGGTGAGATTCGCGACATCAAGTTTCTCTGCTTGAACGGAACCATCTTCGACCAGGAGACCCGCGTTTGCGAGAGACTCGATGAGGTCAACTGCAGTCAGTCTACTCAGTTCTACGATCTCAACTTGGACCTTTTCGGGTCACATGGAATCGTTTTGTAATTTCGTATCCCTCTATATTTCCTCTTAACTAATTAACTTTAATTGACTTTTACCTTAACGATAAATTACAATTCGTTAATGCAGTGGCAGAAGTGTACCGCCAAAGACTTCCGAAAGCGGCGTTTTCGACGAAGAAGCGCAGGCGACTTCCATCGCCGTTGATGACCAATACGTCGATTACGACGACTACGATTCCGATTCAGCGATTGTGGCCCAGGCCAGTAGCCAGAAAGTACTCTTAGCAAAGATAGAACCAATCGATCAAGAAGAAACCGTTCCTCTCATCGTCAATACCACTGGAATCACGGTAACGAACGGAGAACCATTCCTGCCTGTACTAAGGGAGAAAAGATCCCAATCCCCTTCGGACCTGGAGACGTCGTTCAGCTGTTTAGGAAGAGTCCTCGGTGGATTGTATGCAGATACTGAGACCGGCTGCAGGATTTTCCACATCTGCGCACAGGGCAAGAAGAACAGGTATTGTTTGGAAGTAATATGAATTATCTTAATCATTCACTGCTGTGACTGTGAGAGTGATTTTGATTGCTTGCAAATGGTGAGTTTAAGGCGGTAGGGACGCCAACTAGTGGTCGGTATTGGCGGTTAATCATTTCTATTCTATCCTTGGATTATATTCTGTTACTTTGATTCCTTGCTTTGTCTGTTTGTTTGTTCGTTTGCTTGTTTGTTTGAGTGTCTGGCTGATTGATTCGTTGGCTGGTTGGTTGTTCGTCTACTTATCTTGGCTTCTCTGGCTATTTACTTGTTTGTTTGGTTGTTTGTTTGAGTGTCTGGCTGATTGATTCGTTGGCTGGTTGGTTGTTCGACTACTTATCTTGTCTGTCTGTAAGTTTTGGTGGTTTGAATAGCATTTAATTTCATTCTCTGGCTATTTGCTTGTTTGTTTGGTTGTTTGGTTGTTTGTTTGAGTGTCTGGCTGATTGTTTCGTTGGCTGGCTGGTTGTTCGTCTACTTGTCTTGTCTGTCTGTAAGTTTTGGTGGTTTGGATAGCATTTAGTTTGCTTCTCTGGCTATTTGCTTGTTTGGTTGGTTGTTTGGTTGTTTATCCGCCTGATTGTATGGTTGGTTGGTTGGCTGTTTATTTACTTACCTGTCCGTCTGTTTGTTCGCTTGTTTGTTTGTTGGTTGATTTGGTTATTAGTGTTTCATTTACCTCCCTGTTTGGTTATTTGATTGTTGGTTTCTTTGGTTGTCTGTTGGTTTTTGCTTGTCTGGTTGTTTGTCTCTTTGGTTGGTTGGTAGTCCTTTTGTCTAGTGTTTCAACTGTTTGCTTGTTCGTCCGTTTTGTTTGTTTGCTTGTTTGCTTGGTGACCTGTTTGTTTTTTTTCGTTTATACGATTCTCAATACCTAAATGGGTTACAAACTTCCTACAGGATTGTCGACCATAAGTTTGCCTGTGGAAAAGGAACTCTCTTCGACCAAGCGAGTCGCACTTGTCAGGAAGCTGCCAAAGTGAACTGCGCCATTTCTGAAAAGTATTACCATCTGAACGACCATGCTGAGCTTACAGGTACTGTTCTCATTAATACGTCTTATTACAACACTTAAGTTCATTGAATGGTTAATACCCGTTGTTTTGTTGCAGAGAAACACCATGAAGCCGAGTTTGATTTTCCCAAAATCCAGAAGCACGCAAGAGATCCTACGGCCGACCGAACTTGACCGAAGACCAAATTGACTGGAAAGCTTTCGTGATTCTCCTTTTTACCCCTCATTGTACAGAAGAGACTGTGTATTTTTTATATTTTTTGAAGAAAAAATTAGAACACATTTTTGCTTTGTGGTTCATCGGTGCCATTTGTATAGAATCAAAGTTCTACTCATACCTTACAAATACATCGAATGTTATTCTTTGAACTGAAATCGTTTCCAAATGATTACATGTTACTTGCAGTGCGTAAAATTTTGCCCGCTGCACGTGACAAATAGAAATCACACACTTAAAGAAGGACTGACCAACATAATGAATAACCAATATTTTAAAAACAGTACCCTAGCTAAAAAGGCACGTATTGCGATTTTACGTATTAAAGAATAACATATGTTTTGCACTCTGATTTACAACATTATTGATCGTGTCATTTTTTAAAGTCGAATGTTATTCTATTCATTTCAACAATAGAACTTTATTTATATTACGTTTGATGTTTCGACTTAAAAAGTTAGAAGTCTGACTATAGATTTAGAGGTTGAGTTGAATTTTCCAATTAGTTTAAACATACAGTTCATTTAATGATTCAATTTTCAGCTCAAGTAGAGGATCTGTATTTGAATTTGGCGCCAACGTTTCGATTGTCAGTCAACAAACATGGCGGCCACATCGCAGTTCCCTCTTCACGAGTGCGTTTTCCGCAATGACGTACGCAAATTATCTGCCCTTCTGCGCTCAAACGATATTGCAAAAAAGGATCACAGAGGTAGGACAATATCTGTGGTAAAATTAACTGAAAACAAGTCAAGTCAAACTTTAAATAATAACGTTCTTCATATTCGAAACACGGGGGAAAATCGGATTGTTTACACGGGATGTAAAACTGATTTAAGATAAAGCAACAACGCCCAGTTATTTCCATTGCAGCCTAATGTCTCTCTTCTGCATTTCAGGGAATACTCCGTTACATCTCGCGGTGATGCTCGGGCACAAGGGTTTGTAACATTTCGTTCCGCTTTTGCGTCTCGCGTCACGCAACCAAGATTTCTAACGTTGCAATTTATTCTAGAATGCATTCACCTCCTTCTCGCTCACAACTCCCCGACTAAGGTGAAGAACTCGTTCGGCTGGAGTCCACTAGCAGAAGCAGTCAGCTACGGAGATCGACAGACAAGTACAATAACGTTTGTACCAAATGAAAGTGCGGGAAATGAATCAGGTCAAACCTATACTTACAGTTAAATCGCTATTACGGAAGATGAAGCAGCAGTCCCGCGAGCATCTACGTGACCGCAGGCCAAAATTACTTCAGGCGCTGAACCAGATGGGAAACTTCTACATGCAGCTGAAATGGGATTTTCAGAGTTGGCGTAATAATGCAAAGAATCAACCTTATTACTGGAAATTAAAACATATTCATGGTATAACTATTACACCTTTCTCTTGTTTTTTACAGTTCCCCTGGTTTCTCGGATTCTACCCTCGGACGTCTGTCGAATATACAAGCGTGGGACTAAAATCCGTGTGGATACCACTCTGGTCGATTTCAACGACATGCACTGGGAGCGCGGAGACATCAGTATAGTCTTCAACGGCGACGTCGAGCAAACTAGGTCGCTCTTTGTCATGGACAACAAGCTGAAGGTGTACCAGCGAGTTAGAAGCGAGGTATGTTATATCTATTCCTTTAATTCAGTCTTTAGCTCTTAGGTTGTTGCACTTCTTTATTAATTCAGGTTTCCAATTCCATTATTATTTGTTGTTATAAGTCAATCTGATGTTGCTAGATTATAAAATTAGATATAACAACAGTAAATATAAGAGTGTCTTGTAATTAAATTATTTGAATATTAATTACTTAATTAATATTAGGAATCGGAAACGGAAGTCGAAGACGAGGTGGATATTCTCATGAGCAACGATATCGTCGCTGTCCAAATGTCTACAAAGTCGATCAACTTCAACAGGTCCCAGCGAGGTTTCTTCTTTCGCGAGGATCGCACGGTTCGTCTTCGTTACCGTTCTTTCCCTTTCGTTCTAACCTCCCGGTGTGCCGATCAAACTGCCATCGCGTGGCACTAACCAAAGAATAAATTAATTAAGTTGATTAAAATCGAATCAAAATTTTTGTTTAACGAATTAAGAAAAACAAAGTCGGAGTTTACTTTTTTATTTTTCCCCTCATAGGAAACGATAGGAGAATACAAGGCAGACGTTTACGGTATTAACGGTCTGGTGCTCGAGTCACGGAAACGGCGGGAGCATTTAAGTCAAGAGGATCTTCGCAAGAACAAGGCCATCTTCGAGAGCTTGACCAAAGGAGCCAACACGAATCTTCTTGAAAACGATGGTATAACTGGAATTTTTAAAGAAATAAATTATAGTTTAAATGATAAACGAATAGCTAATTTAAAATCGACTATAACTATCGTTTAATTTGAATGTCCCCGCTCAAATGGTTTTTAAATATTCTGCAGTTAATGGAGATCCTCGTCGACCGTCTCTCGCACCGCCTCCGAAACCAGCGGTCACCTGGGAGGACTACGCTTCGTTAGCGACGCAAAATGTGCAGCTGGGACGGCCTGTTGTTTGTAAAGAGATATCCAAGTCGTTCAGAGCTACAGTAGCAATGGTATGATGGGCGTTTCTATCTGTCAGTAACCAAAACATAAACATATAAATGAAGGCAATACGTATAGTTTAATGCGTTTTTGATTTATAGTGAATTCAAATGCTAATTCTAAGTCGTATGATATTAATGTATTTGTATCACCGTTACTAATAAATTAAGCAGAAAAATCAAGTCATTTTTTAAGTTTTAGTGATTTCATTCATCAGGAAACAATTTTTGTTCGTTGAGAGTTAAAGGTTTAATTTGTCATGTGCTACTGTAGGATTTCCACATCAAATTTAAGTTAAGTACACGATTTCTAACTATGTTGAAACTTGACTTGCAGAGTCAGGATTTCCCCCTGTCGATAGGAATGTTGCTGGACGTCCTAGAAGTCATTGCGCCTGTAAAGCACCTCAGCAAACTAAGGGAGTTTGTTGAAATGAAGCTACCGCCTGGGTTTCCAGTCAAAATTGGTAAACTTTCTGACTTTTATAGGTGACATCCTTTTAGTAACGAAATTTCAACACTAGATATTCCAATTCTGCCTACGATCACCACGAGAATCGTATTCCAGGATTTCCAGTTCAGGGATAATATCGATCCCTCGTTGTTCGACATACCTGCTTCCTACATAGAAGACACTGGAAGGTAAATTCACAAGCAGATTTACACATCAATCTAAAAACTTATCGTTATTGTATATTTTCACTACTAAACGTTTGCTTGACTTTCAGGTTTCCAGACTTGTGATTCAACTTGGGTTGTCGTTTTAGAATAAGTAAAACCACGTAGCAACAATCGCAGCGAGAAAAGACGACATCTAGTCAACCCGTTTATGCAGCGACACGGACGGCAGTTAAAGGCCCCGGGTGAAGTCTGCAGCCCTTGGTGCATGTGTAGAGTGTATGTGTGGTTGCATTGTTTCAGGCGTGAACGCAATAATTTTGTTTTTAAACATTTCCTTTTGATTTTGTGAGAGAAACGCACTTTGTTTGGTGTCAATTGAAGGCAAAGTAAACCCCTGCTGCCACATTGAGGATACCCCTTCAGTGGTAAATATACCTTGTCTACTGTACATGTTGGATGTTTACCCCGACAGAGTTTAATAGTGAAGAAGGATCAATGAATAGCACTTTGATATTATTTGAAAACGTGCATTTTATTTGCTCTCATCAACGGACGATTATGATACATGGTTTACGAAGAGAGTTGGGATTGAAAACGGACGGGGCCCGGTTCCCGAGACTGGGACTGCGGTGACATGACTCGTGCGACGAAAGGAACGGAACGAGAGATTTCGGGAAACAACAGGCCACGTTAACTGGGAGGGTGATGAAACAGGTCAGCTACTGCGGCTACTTCTTCTTGTCTGCCTTCTTGTCGCCCTTCTTGGCGTCACCAGCACCCTTCTGGAATAGCAAATCACATAGGATCAAGTGTTAAAGTTTACTGACTTGCATTTAAACATAGTAAGGTGCACTGTAATATAACAGCAGGTCATTTAGGATCGTAAAGTTGTAATTTGACTTGTCAATACTTCCATAAGACATCACGTGAGAGTTTAAAAGTCAACTTACGGTGGCAGCACCTTTGTCCTTCCCTTGTTCTCCTTTCTTCGGCATTATGAGTTTCTGTCGGATTTGGACCGGATGAGTAGCTAAGTTGACTTCTTTGGTTGAAACGCGTGGAATTCTGCGTAGTTTGTTGTGAACGCGCTCGCTTTTTATAACGGCACGACGGCCCGTTACCATTGGTTGCATCCAAAGTCACGTGACTTTCTCTAGAACCTTCCCCTTGTTTATCCCCTTTATTTTCTCCCTGATAATATCATTTTTTTGCGCCTTTTCTATTGCTAGCATCAACGAATTGATTTGTCAACCTAGTATTTAAACTTCCCTTCATTTACCGACCATTTGATTCAAATTTCGTCTAGTTCCTCCGTGATTTGCTCAAATTTCAAGTTTTAATAACCATACAGATACATATGACTTGATAGTTTCTAGCGTGTGAATCTGACGCTTAAAGAAGAGTCAGTGCATAGCCATAACCTTGTAATGAAGGAAAAAGTATTTTTATAACAAAGATAGATGAAATGGCAGGATTCTTGGCCACGTTGGATCAATAGCACACAAACTGGGCGCACTCACGTGAAGTCGAGGGGTTCGCTAGTCCCAAGAATCACCGAGGGAAATGACGCGAAGAATCACGAAACGAAAGACTACGAAAAGCAATGAGAGAAGACCATAAGAATCAAGGTATGATTCTTGAAAACGTAACGCCTAAGAACGGAGTAGCGAACCCCTCGCGTGAAGTTGCGAAGGAGTTTGCACGAGAACAGGAATCGGTCAATCCAGACCAAACCGGTTCGACGCAGAAATTCAAGAAATAACCAGCGCACCGGGAACGGAAAGGGTATATCTTCGTTTGCGATATATACACACACACATGTGATTCCGACTTTTATTATCTCGTGTTTATACTTTGCCTTCATATGTATATACCAATTTTAAAAAAATATAAATGCAATTATATAATGGAAAACCGAACACCCACACACAAACTACGCAGTATCTGTATAGTTGTAAATAGAATGATTGCAACACGCATCCAAGTCTCAGTCAAATTCCCCGGAAAGGATCCTGAGCTTCTACTTTAAATTACCAGATAAGTGTATCATGTAAAATGACATGTAATGCCAATTCAATATGGTTATTGATTTATAACGCTATACTGTAAGATATTGTCCACGGTTTGTTTTGGTTTCACGTGAGCCGCTATTGGCAATGGGACATGCGCCGGTCTTGGCATCAATGACCGGGGACGCCTATAGACGCTCCAATCAGAAGCTCTAATCGAGTCATGTGATGTTTGTATATAAATAGCAACGGTGCATTTGTGCTAGGCGTTTTTGCCTTGCTCCTCCAGCTGAAGCGAACTCTGTCGTCACACTCCCAGGCTGGATTCCTGCTAGCAATAGCCGTTTCCCAAACCCAAAGCGCTGCTTTTGATACAGTTTCATCCCCTTATTGAAGATGCCCCCGAAGAAAGGTACCGATCACTTTTACAAGTTCAATTCTGTATATTTTGATTTGAACTTTACATAACACCCGCTCTCTTTTGTGTTTCCTGTTTGTAGGTGGAGATAAAGGTGGCAAGGGTGGTGAGGTACGTACAGCTTTTCGCTATCTTTGATGGTGTTTCATGAAATGACAGTTTCAATCCGTTTCCATCTTATGCGTAGATTCATCTGAATGAGCAGCTTAGTAGTTATTATAACTATAGTAGGTTTCTGTTGAGTTGGTTCAAGATTACGTAAGTTATATCTGAAGTCAACACGGGTACTGTTCAGCTCGTTTTGATATTCCTAAACGGATATTTGCGCTTTTTATTGCAATGCGTATAATGTGCAATTGTTGTTACTGTTATTGCAGAAAGGAGGAGACAAGAAAGATGCCAAGGGCGACAAGAAAGGAGGTAATTTAACTACTACAGCGTAATGGAGAAGACCGTGTTTATTTTCGCTCTTTGGCGTTTATTGTTTTATACAGGAAAGAAATGAAGAGAGAAACGCCATCTACCGTCGTCTCATCGAATGTCTCGACTATCTTGCCGTGTCGCATGCAACTTCTTAAAGTCTCTCTCTCTCTCTTTCTCTTCAACTTTTGGTGCATCTCCCCTTTGGCTAGATAATGTCTCGTCTTCAGCTGGATAATTAACATTGGGCAGATAAGGAATGCAGCAAACGGTTTGAGATTTCAGCCCAGCTTCTTTTGATTTTTCTCCAATAACTCTCACGCGACTTTTTACAGGAAAGCATGCAATGGGTTTACTTTCAAAGTTTTCAATCATTTTTGCCAAAAAAAATGAATATACCAAGTTATACACGTGGCAATGTATGTTTGTTGTTTAGAGTGCCAGGTTCAGTGTTGTAATACAATTGAAATTCCCTCACATTTAACAAGCAAGATCGATCGACGTACGCGACTGTCTATCAGTCTATCTGTCTTATCTATATTTCTACAATATCACGCAATTTCTTCTTCGGGGTGCCAACTGTATCGTTCGGGATCTCTGCCGACGAAAACTCCGCCATCTAGCGGCCGGTGAATGAAGCTTTTGGCGATCTCGATACGAAGAGACCGTCGCGGCCGGTAATAAGACGTTGGAAAGGTTGCTTTCTTCGCTACTCGATGATGGCGAGGGGCCCGACGTCCTATTCTGTGGGTCGCTGGTTGCAGCAGCGCAGTTCAGGGAGCAGAAAATGCGCCCTCTGTCGGGTAAAAATGGTCTGCCTAGTAAATGCTTCCGACACGTTTGACAGCTGAAGCAACGTGGGTTCGAGTGCCAGTATTGCCCCCGATGCGACATTTGACCCTGAGTGATTGCAATGGGTTCTGCACAGCTGCTGCAGTAGTTGCATAGAAGCTGGTTGTAGCAGACGACGCAAAAGGGAAGTTGGTCGTGAAGGATGTAGCTGCTTCCGGCGAGAACACAGTCACAGTGAGAGCATGTGAAGTGATCCAGGTGCCAAGTGTGCCCTTCGGCTTCGGTGCATTCGTCGGCAAAGATTAGCTGTCCTCGGATCGGAAGAACAATCGATTTTTAAGGAAGAACCAACCAACACTGTACAGATTGTATGGAAGCGATAGGGCTTATGCATCTTCCATCCCAAGGCAAAGTTTAGCAGGTCGTGACCCTACTGAAATACTGCTACCATGCTGAAACATCTTCTTCGCATGCTTCTTGCTGCTGAATGCAAAAAGCTCGATTTACTGCTATAAGACATGCATCGTTGAGCTGAATCTGAATTCAGCCTGCTGAAATGTGGATCAATTCCAGCAGCAGAAGCATGCTGAAAGTTATACTGAATCGCAAGAGTACGTACGAACGTGTAGCAGTATTTTGTATTTGGTCTGGTTTTTGCATGGTGTTGGAAGTGTCCGCCATGTTGGCGGCCTGGCGATCAGCTGATGCAAGAATGGTCATAATGCATAATCCCTACAGATGCTGGTACCTTACGTGATATCATCTCTGCACTTAAAAGTATGTGAAATCAGATGTGTGTATACCTCGTCGCATGCAATACACCGCGGCTTGATCTTCTCCCCGTAGTGCCTTCCACAGAGTAGTTGGCTCCCGTTGTAATAAAAGTAGATTAAATCGACAAGTAATTCCCTGCATACAGTGCAAACGAAACAGCCTGGATGCCAGCACTTGTACGGTCCTGCTTTGGAAGCTACCACGGATAGATCTCCGACCCTCAGCGGGATAAGACACTGTGAAATCAAAATTCAGGAATCAACTTGTCAGTGTTACTTGTAATCAATTCATTTAAGGAGTGCGATCTACTTCATTACAATATAGAGTACTTCAATTGATGCGATATCTTGAGGTATTTGCTTTGAACTGATTGGATTTAATTATACTATACACTAGTTACTTAACCTATGAACCAGTAAAACTAGTAGACTAAAGGCTAGTACGTTACAATGCTGCTTCATTCAATATGATCTATTTGTATACCATTTACATTACCCTTTCTTGAAAAAGGGGAACAAGATGGCTGTAGCTTATGAGCTTTTAAATTGTACCATTAGACGGCACTTTACGTTTTGCCTGGTTCATTAACACTACTATATATATAAATGATACACATATGTACGTGATCGCACGCGCGGCCGCTGGTGTCTACGAGTCGCACAGTACCGCGTCCAAGGGCCTGTCGCTTTCTTTGCTCAAGAAACAGCTGCAGCTCTTCACGACCGCGAACGGTTAGGGAGCAACAGTAACGCGGCTCACTGTCTTGAGGCGGTAGCTGGTAGAGAAGTTGCCGGACTCGGTACCTTTCTCCTTGCGAGTTCAAGTAAGGTACCTTGTGCTGGGGTAGCAGGGAGAAGTACTGGACTATCTTATGGGATGCAAACTTAGTATATTTGTGATGGGTATACAACGTCCACACTTTGTAGATTGTAGTGTCTCTTTGATCAGGATTACGAACTACATTACTTTTGCTTTAAGTTCGCTAATAGACGTGTGACAGCGCTTATCTATCTACCTATCCATCTATCTGTCTGACAGTTTGCCTGTCTATTTATCTAACTTTCTATCTGTCTTTCTGTATGTCTGTCTGTCTTGTCCGTCTGTCTTATCTGTCTGTCTTGTCTGTCTGTCTTGTCTGTCTGTCTTGTCTGTCTGTCTATCTTTCTATCTGTTTATCTGACTATTCGTCTATCGTCTATCTATCTATCTATCTATCTATCTATCTATCTATCTATCTATCTATCTCTCTATCTATCTATCTCTCTCTCTCTCTCTATCTATCTATCTATCTATCTATCTATCTATCTATCTATCTGTCTAACTATCTGTCTATCTAACTATCAAACAATCAATCTATCTATCCTACCCTTCACATACTACAAGTCCAGAAATACGCTAGAAAGGACGTTAGAATAACTCACTTGATGAGACGATAAACCTGGTGGTGTCCACGCATACTCGCTCGACAAATGTTCAGTGATGGTGAGACGATTATGCGCCATAGCTGGACGAAAGGAAACAATGCACAATTTGCATAAAGAATGTCCAGAAAGAACAACAAGTAAAAACTTTCTTTTACTGCAATTATCCAAGGTTCTCTTAGTTCAAGTCGAACCGCAAGCGCGTTCAACGAAATATATACGGTACTGCAATTACACTCATGTTAATTAGTTATTAAGATGAACCTGGATAACGGATAAAGATTCCTGAATCTACGAAATGGTTTTCCTACAAGTTTATTTGGAAGAAAACTGCAGGTTTCTAACTAATAAGACTAGAACTAGATTAAACTGGTAACTCGTCCTTAAATTTCAGTGTGTACAAGGAGAAGCTACAATGCAACTGAATCACCACAATACGTTCCACGCCACATTTACCTAATCGGTTAACCAGTAGATCCCGCAAACAAATTGACGTAAACCGTTTTTCCGTCGCTTGTAAAGGACAGAAAACCCCCGTGCTAGCTCTTCACATGCTTCGTTGCAAGTGAAATGAAGGTGCAGTCCAGTTTGGTCGATGTGCTGTGTTCAACATTTCACGAGTCGATACTGAGTCACGAAAGGAAAGGGAGGGTCATTTTTATGAAATGCCAAATTACCATAGTTAGGTACAATATCCGTCTTTCATATTGGTAATAGTGTCCTCTTTACGAAAGATTCAACAGTTGTAAGTACGCAATTTCATATTCGCCATAATCATTTATTCACGGTATTGCGGATTTGAATCCGGAAAATATTATTTCTCGACGCTACCAATAGATGGCGCTACAATCGTAAAGTAATCCTTCATTCTTATAAATAGTAATACAAAAAGCAAGCTTGTAAAATTTGTTTTTTAAAATTGCATTTGAATTTTTAAAAAAATAAACCAATACATTTTCGTCGCTCTGAACAATAAAGCAGAAAGAGTCGGAATCAGAACATCTCCTTCCGGAAGGCAAAACCGTATTCGCGGCACTTCTCTTCGATGACGCTTCCCAGCAGTGGAGGCCCACAGTAGAAGACGGTAACAGCTCCATTACTCTTCAAAGCCACTTTTTGAAAGACCTGCAGCATGAGCCATACGTTAAAACATTTAGTTAACGTTTGAAGGAGAGGAAAACTAACTTCTTCCCAAACGGGTCTGCCTTTTCGCACGAGATGTTGGATCTTGTTTGAAAGCAGACGACACTGGCAGTTTTCAATCGACCCCGACGCAGGAGGATCAGCTCCAGTTGTGGACAGTGGCGAGCACAGCTCACAAGCATGAGTAGCTCCTGTCTGATACAGTTGAATGTTGAGGAACTTTTCCATAACGCTTCCAGGAAGAGTCTGCTCGCGGTCCAGTTCCAGTAGGAGTTCCAGGAACCATTGAAAACTTAGCAAGTCTCGGTTAACCCACATAAAATCCACCTAAACATCATATTTACATCAAGATTGAATGGGAAACAACGCGGTCTTGCAACTATATACATTCACTAAAGTTTGTAAGTAGAATCATCTGGAAAAATATATCTAAATCATACGTGTTTTAGTTTTTTGACGCTAGAGGGCATCGTCGAGCAGCTCATGTGTCCACAGTTGAGGCACGTATTCATGGAGCTCCTGTACCTATAGATGAGACTCTGCAACAGCGAAGCGAAGGGAGTGACTCCTATACCACCAGCTATGAGTAGAACACGCTTGTTCCTCCAAACGGATGTGGATGGTCCCCCGTACGGACCATCAAGGAACAAAGGGATCTGTAATTAACCCAGAACTTGTAGATTCAAACATACGAACAGTATACCCATATAACAGTCTAGAGTAATACAATAGGGTTCTTGCTGGGGTAAAGTTGATCGCTTCTTTTGCTCTCGACTGTACTTTAGAGATCCTAGGATATGTATTGATGATTTACTAATTGCTTTAACCTAGCTGATAGTAACAACTAGACATAAAGATCAATGCCTGCAGCTGTATTGTTATAACGACTAGGCGTGTAGGAATGTGCTAGATTTCAATCGGAAAATGAAGAAAAACTATAGGATCCAAAGAGTAATTCTGCTGTTAAAAATGTGCTGATCCAAAGGTAGCGACAGTGCTCATGGTTGATCGAATGTGCTTCAGTTTTACAAGTACTAATTCCATGGTTTTAAAGTAACCTGCATCGACTTGACTTGATAGCTTAACTTACTCTATAGCCAGCTAATAACGGGCAGCATTGGTCGCTTGTTTTCAGGGTGGGAACACAACACTTACCGTTAGACTGTGCAATTCGTTAGGTGGAATGTCTTCGTCGTTTTGGTCGACATTCTCTTTTCGTTGTGGTGAAATTTGCAACGAAACGAAATCAGTTTGGAAAGCGAGATTGTCGCGCTGAAATTGGCCCGGTAACGACCTGAATTCCAAGTTACGGCTCTCGCACGCTACTTCGTCGCATGCTACCCGTAGTTTGCCGCGCTTCAAACTCAACTCGTCCGAAAACACCTGATGTAGTCTGCTAGTCCAACCGCCGGCAACTCGAATGTGAAGTGTCAAGTACTCTATAGTTTTATAATAATAGCAATTACAGTTAAATTTCCCTGATTTATCACTTGCTACGTAACGTTTTGGTAATTATATTGATTGAGAATGATTAGAGAGGGACAAACAACCAACGACGACGCATCAAGTTACCAGTTTCTGGGGCACTGCTAATGGTGAACGGATGCCACTCGTGTTTTGCGATGCTTGGAATGTTGACGTAAACGTAATCTCCACATCTGAATCCAAACTGATTGGGTCGTGCGATTTTGAGTCGGACTACCTACAGATGAAATACAAATTCGCCATCTACCTTAATTGGGGTATTAATTCTATCTACCTGATTGGGTAGTACTGCGGCAGCTAAGATGGCTGTTTTTCCCGATCCCGAATAGATCCTCATCAACCGGAAAGCAATCTCAATGACGAATATGCAGATTGGACCGGTGATCCACTTCCAGACGTTGGGTGCGTGAATAACGAGCAGCACGTAGAAAGGGATGCAAGACAAATGAGTCCAATAGAAAACCTGTATCAATCACAGGAAATGAAGCATGTCGCCAAAAGTGAAAACCAGAGCAGTTCCCTTTTTCCCCTCTTCTTTTTCTCCAGAATAGAAAATATCAAATTACCTCAAAATGGCCGGATTTCCGCACGATCCGATGAGAGAAAACGGCGATGATGAATAACAGTGCCAACAGAGCAAAACCCGAAGGATTGGCCAGACCTGCTACCCAACCGATCTCCAGACTCACATCGAAAAGGTACCGGTATAAACTGATACCCGTCAGCTTACCCAGATATGCTACATGGTATCAAGAATTCGAATCTCAGTTTTCAATCCCCATTCAAAATTAAGTTGAAAAGGAAAAGAAAGTACCGAAGTTAGCGATGTGCGCCACAGTGTGAATGGTACTCAAGAGGCATATGGTCCAACCGATGATCTTATGGAAATAAATATGACGATCGAGCGGCAGGAAAGTGTCGCATTTGGCCGATCTCAACCAGGTGACACTTTTCCTCAGCGTTAGTAGGAGAACCAGCGAGCAGTCGAAATGCAAACACTGACCTACAAAACTCCTTCATTAGAGAAACAAACAATCGTCTTTGGACTGCGTCAGTGAAAACTGAAATCTCAAAGCATCATCAAGAATTGGGTTACAGACACAATGGCCATTTATAATCATTATAGCGAACTTGTGATTAGATAAAATGTCAGTAAGGATATATCACTGTAAGCTACACGGACAATAATAACGTGATTTACCCGAGGCTCTGGCGACAATGACCCAGGCACAAGACTGTCGGTAGCTGTAGATTCTCTCGCAGAGAAAGGCAGCGTGAACGAGGATCAGAAGAGCGGCGAACCCGATGCAAGTGCGATTGTTGAGAAGAAAAAGCTTGCAACGACCTACACGGCCGCATGTGGTTTTCTGCTGCTCACCTACGATTTCTCCGGCTTCTTCTTTCTCTCTCAGGGAAGCTCCCATCTGTCATCAGATATGCGCAACAAATGGGTAATTAGGAACGTATTGAGACGCGCTGCGCCTTAACTTTTACCCAGGCGCTCTCGATATTCATGTCCTGTTCTAAACCAACAGCTTTCTTCTGTGATTAAACGCTCGACCGTATAAATTAAACAAATGCAAAATCTAGATCTGTTTCGTCGTGAGAAAGTTTGACTAGTTAATATCAACATGGTATTAACATAATGTTCAGAATATACGTATTACAATATTAATACATAGGTTCGTCTTAGTTGGTCACCAACGTAGGGGTTAATCTATGCATCTATATACGTATCGTGTGTATACGTATCTATCTATCTTTCTATCTATCTATCTATCTTTCTATCTATCTGTCTATCTATCTATCTATCTTTCTATCTATCTATCTATCTATCTATCTATCTATCTATCTATCTATCTATCTATCTATCTATGCTATCTCTCTCTCTCTCTCTCTCTCTCTCTATATATATATATATATATATCTACCTATCTATCTATCCATCTATCTATCTATCCAGCCATCTATCTATCTATCCATTTGTCTATCTATCTATTCAGAATTACCAGAGATTCAGAGACAAGTTGATATTCTGGGTCCTTTTAACCCTTTCACGTAACTCTTTTTCCGATTCTTCTTTTTGTTAGCCGTAGACTCGAACAGCAATCAGACCACGACTTGACCTTTGACCTACGGCTCTACATAGGTCACAGCCGTACTTCATGCCCGCAGGGCAAAATCAAAGCCATGGTACAACAGAACAACTCTATTGCAGTATACGAAGAACTGCACAAGATTTCATACGATACTACGATTGTTCCGATTGTAGTTATTTTGATGAACGTATATATCTGTTTAATGGATATCTGTAATTTAGTTGGACTTACCTCGGTTTAGGGTAGTTCTTTAAAATGGACATAACGGGTTGACAGCAAAAGGCAGCTGGGAATCTTTTTTTGATTGAAGTTTCAGTTGACTTTCACCGTTTCATGACTGCGCGTGGGTTGTCTCGTGTGTGTTGGAGCCTCTTAGCTCTACAGCTGCCCGGGTCGATGCAAGTGGATGGAGCGCTACGTTGCAACTGAAATCCCCTCCACCACTTTCTATAAAGAAATAGCAGCACAAGTGTTACACTCCATAGCTGGGACACTTCACATCTGAAATATACAGAAAAAAGAGGCGACCAAAACAACAAAGATGAAAAGGAAAATAAAACTATCGGCACAGGAAAAAGTTCTCGCCTCCCTTCCTCCCCTCCTTATCGCCCTTTTAAGAAACGCCCTTTTGTTTGTCAACAATATGAGTTTGCAGATTTGGAATGCACGTTTGTCTTGCAGCATTGACTGCATAGCTATCCGCTCATTGTAGCGCACTGTGCGAGCTTCGACTAACAAATAAAATCAAAAGAGAAAACGTGGTCTGCTATTGTCCAACCAAACAGTTTTGTCCCCTGAAGAACAATGAATAACTAAATACCGATTTTATTCATCGATACGTGACGCAGCGAATCGGTTAATTTGTCGAAATTTAAGGCGGCGGAATATTTCACGGTTGGACGATGTATCATGTCTGTAAATATCACTCTGTTTAAGCCATGATCTATCAAAATTTTAAATTAATTCATTGACTTGATGGAGATTATATTTCCTGATAGTTTATCACATCGATGAAATAATTTATTTTGATAGATCATTTCCATTCATCGAATATCGTACCGAAATAACGACACGACAAAAGTAGGATCTTGTTCAAACATGCAAGATAGACGTTGAAGGCATCGTCAAGTATCGTTAATAAGTTGTTAATTAATAAAGCATCAAAGCTGTTCCGATACGAGCGCCTTAATTGGAAATTTCCTGGTAGAAAGTGAATTTTATGCAAGTTTTAAACATTCCTCACGGCTTTCGATATTTCTTCATACTTTCTTTCTCATACAAAGCCATGAAACGCGGCTCAATTCTCACTTTTTAGTCAGAAAAAAGGCGTGAAATTTAGTGCCATGCAACTATAAAAATGGCCGAAAAGTTTGACCACAAATTCCCCTTTTTATTCCAAACTGTTAACATTTTAATAACGCTAAACCAAGTTATTATAGACATTCTTGTTGTAAAACTGTCCAGGCTAATTCAAACCTATTGTTGTAACTTGATTCTAGTTGAGACTTTTACTATTTCAGTTGTTTTTGCCTTTTCTCTGGTTTTTTATTTCCTTACCTCGAGGTCGCAAAGAAAAAGCAGATGATAAAATTCCCCGGACTGGCGAGCTTTATAACCTCGTTGTTTCCAACGGGCTGCCTACCTTCACTGTGTGTATGCATTCCCGAGATACACTTTTGCTCTCCAAAAAACAACTTCTCTTAAAAATAAGGGCAATGTAGAAAGCCAACTGCAGCACACGCGCAATCGGATCGACTGAAAAGTGAAAATTTCGCCGTTTTACTTCATACTTAACACTTAACCTAAATTTCCCCATATCAACCAACAATGATAACGAAAAAGACATCAACTTTAATTATAACAAAAAGACTTGATCAACCTTTCCAGGAAAAAAAAGGAGAAAAAAGTCGGGGGAAAACAAGAGGGGAAGTTATCATTAAAAAAAAAGCTGCACGACAAGCGGGGAAAAGTAACGTCCTTGAAAATCCTTGACCGAGTGATAATCTCTCCTCAGCCTCAGCGTCGCCAGCTCAGATTATACACGAGAAACCATAATTTAAAGATTCGATTCTTGTTTTCTAAACGCGATGGACTTTAATACCCGAGGAAAAAAATATCGTGTTTGTCAAATATAAATCCAAGGTCTTGTTTACGGCCGGTTCCTACAAAGGTGCCAAGTTGTTGTTTTATTTTCCCTACCTAGCATTCCACCCTCATTTTCGGGCAGTGTATAGCCACGAACTCGAACGTCATTAACTTCTCGGGTAAATTACAACAACTTGGTACCAGAAAACAGAATGTCCCAAGTGCCTAGTTTTTGGCTTCGCCACTAGATGGCGCGGATAAACAACACAGTCGGAAGAAAACATGGCGGATGTAAACAATTCAAGTCCGCAAGTGCGTCAGCCGTGGGCTATATGAATCGGGTGATTTTTTCAAGTCCTAGTTGGCAGCCGTTGCATATCAGCTGGCCAGCGTCCAATATTCCACGATAAATTGCAACATTATGTGTTGCACTCGGTCACGAGAGCAACAGGGCGATCGAAAAGCCTTTCCAAACTCACGCCTTTTGCTCGACCATGACATCCATTTCACGGTTCTGAGTCGCATTATAGCCCAGATTAACCTCCAATTACCAGTGAGTGACCCGCTCGTTAGTTTCTTATTAGCGAAAGAAACTCGAGTTCACTTTTGACGTTTTCTCGCAGCACCTACTCGACACGTTTTGCTGATTACGTTGTGTCTGCTCATGTGCTACTCTTTAGTTTTAAAGTTAAAATCCATTAAGTAATACTTTTGGATATTTAAATTATTATGATAATTAAGTAAGAAAGGACATAACTTGTTGGAGTCATTATATGCATTTGTATGATAACCAATAATGTTCTTTGGTTTAGCTTTCTTCGACGACTTGGAAACAACCGAGAGGCTTCGCACACTGGCCGGGGAAGTGAGGAACACGAGCGGTAAGATCTACGCAACGATTCCTGACTACGTGCACCTGAAATGAAGTAAAATGAACCCCTCGCATACAATGCTCAGTTTCTTGTCAGTATAAAATACGTGACGAGACAACCAAGAGGATGGATATCTTTATTTTATAGCTGTGACACGCAATGGTCTGTAAAACTTTAACGCTCCTGCCATAGTCTTTATGCTCGTATTTATTAACTTACCTATATATAAACCGCATAGAACCTAGAGATTTCCTAGTACCCCCGTAATGTCAATTCCCTAGAAATAGTACAGATGAGCAAATTCTACCAATTTTTAATTTAGTACGATATATTGAAATCAATAATCAATGAACAGAGAATTGCTTACATCAGGATTTGTACGTGACGAACGTGGGCAACGTAAGGAAAGATTCACACCAAACATATCATCCTGGGATAGGACGAAGATTATTCGAATATACGTATCATACGTTATGTAAGTAACATGTTCGTGTATTAAATGTATATACATTATAATAAATTGGGTATTTATTCGACATTATCAAAATTCACATTGTTTTGGAAATACCAAGGTGTCCAACTGATAGACTTCTGACTAATTCAAAATCTCCCGCCCGCGCGCGTACTAATCTATATGAAATGTTGCAAACTTTACTTTATTGATTTAATTACTTAAACTTAATAATTTCAACCGCTGTCCTCCTAGATAAAGGCTTATTCTTTAAAACAAACCCTTTTGGCTTTTAGTTTTTAGCTTTTAACCATGACTCAACGTTTTGTTAACGCCGGTGTACCTTGTGTCATAAAATGCCTCTCTTTTTTAAACAAAACTTTTTAGAACAGAATCAGGAACTCGAAATGCCATTTCACTTTCGTCAGATGATCTTCCAGAAAACCTTGGCCAACCTTATGAGAAAGTTGCAATGAAAAGTCCCCAATAAATCACCGAGTATCTGTGGCTGTCGTTTCGCAACGTTACTGGAAAGAAAGAAATTCCTTCTCTCGTAGAAAATAGTTTCTTATTTCGCCGCTAGGTGGCAGTTTGCATGGTAAACAACAATTATACAATTTCGACTCGGGCAAGTTTGCATCACACGGAATTTTTGAAATATACAATTAGGACCACCAATAAAAAAGAGGAGTAGAAACAATGTTTTTTAAGAATGTTTGATTTTTTCTTCGTTTCCCAGTTGGGCTTGGCGGGGCAAAGATCTCGTCAGGTGACTTGTGAAGGACTTTGAAGTCACTCGGCTGTCATCGTTTTTCACTCAAAAGCGCAGAGCTCTCAAGTGTAATGTAATGTAGTTATC
>JAIQCU010000444.1:0-56776 GCA_022114935.1 Leptestheria dahalacensis | reverse complement strand
TGTCTCCATGCTGTTAAGCAATGGAGACAAAAATACAACTAAACAGGAAAATAAATAGAGAAATACATAAATAAAATGCATTAAATAAATCATACAATTTTATCAAAACTTGACAACATGAAAACAATAATAATAATAACGACAATAATAGAACTACTACTACTCTTACTACTACTTAGCATGGTAATAAAAAAAGATGTACTAAAAGCAATCACCATTGAGATGGGTTAGAAAGTCGACATAGGCCAGCAGGTACTCAGGCTGGTTCTTAAACTTTTTCAGACCCAGTTCGAAGATTTTAAAGGCGATGTTTCTGTCCTTTGTGCAGTAGTACTCCATGAGGGCGGCCGCGATGAACACGTGACTCTGACTGCGGTTGTCCTGGCGAGCCTTCTTGAATACGGTCCGTGCCGACTTGATGCCCTCGGCACGGCGGGCGAACCGCATGTATTGTATGTAACCCTGAAAAAATATTAGATAACAACAAATGATAATAATAAATCAAGAAAGAAATTACAATAGTTAAATGAAACTGAACTGAATTAGTAATTTTCAACAAGACATTACCAGCGTTGGATCGACATCAGCCTGCTCCAGCAGACGCCCGTAAACCTGGTGAACCTTCTCGTACTTCATACGGCTCTCTTCGAAATCGGCATACGCAAAGTAGAGTAGCGCGTTATGCTGCAACGGCCCACTGATGGCTCGCTCGTACATTGACGCCACGTCTTCGGCTAGCGACTTGGCCCCGTTCACATCCTGTTACTCAGAAACGTATCAACATCATTGGCATGATATTTAATTTAAACTAGATGTACGGCTTTTTCCGAAAGAGTTTTGCTGCTGATCTGCAGGAAGAGCGCGGCTTCGTACCAGACGTGCGGGTGATGGCCGAGACACAGGAGACACTGCTCGTAGGCGAACATGACCCGCTTGGTGATCAGGTTGTGGTCTTCAGTCCTCAGCGGGTTTGATTTTTCCCAAGTTAAATACTTTTTCCAAAGCTCCACCTGTAGTTATATGATTGAGTGATAGGTTGGCTAACAATAGAGAGAAATGTAGAAAGATAATAGACGAGATGCCATTACCTGTTTGATTTGCTCAGGATTCAAGGTGGGCGGCGTGGAAGCCATCGACTTGTTCAGTCCTCGGGTGACAACTTCCATTTCTTTGGCCACTCGGCGGGCGTTCATGTAATCCCGGCTCCTCTCCTGCTGCATTTTCTCGGCAATCATTGTGTTGATGCCCGACTCGTAGGCGATGTAGTCCTTCCACAGCTGCTCCACGTTCAGCATTGGTGTCACGATGGCCCTCTGGTAAACCTAGAGGAACAGACGAGAAACGTGTGACCGTCTGTTTCAAGTCGGGCAAAGCTGTCGAGCTCACCTTGCGGACAGCGGCGATCCGCTGATTCTCGGCGTACGATCCGACAGCTTCAACGCTCCGCAGGAAACCAATGTAGTCATTCCAAATGCTGTACGACTGAATGTCCAGACCGACTTTGTCGAGGGTAAAATCGTAAGCTTGTGCCATCTTCTCTCTGCGACACGAATTCGGGTTAAGGACGGTAGCATGAAGATTAAGAATTCTGTAGGAGTTACCTGTAATTGGGTAGCGCACTTTTCGTCTCCTTGACATAATTCAAGTACAGCTTCCACAGCTCGATATTGAGGACTTTAATAAGGCATCTCTGGAATAACTGTTGAACAAGAGGTGCATAAATATGTATTAGCGAAACAATAGACAAATTTTGGATGTAACGTTCAACCTTCTCCACTTTATCAAAGTTCCGCGACTTCATCTCATGCTCGATGTAAATCTTCCAGTACCTCCCCGATGATGGAAAAACAGTGACAAGTCTCTCGTAGTACGAGCGGGCATCATCGATGCGTCTGGATTGGGCTTCTCGGATAAGTTGACCCCAAGCTTCCAGATCGTACTGGTTCACCTCGATGGCTCTCTCAGCGCGTGCTAGTTTATCCATCACTTTTTAAAAGATACTGACAAAAACCGAAAATTGGTAAATATCCGCGAATGTTGTAAAAGGAAGAGCGTGATCGTGTCTGTTCCTTGCAGCCGGCTGATGTACATGGCATATAAACAAAGCGTAGTGGATAAACAGCATCCTTAGCGTTTAACTCAAACATTAAATAAAAGCGCTTGATCTGTTTTTACTTTCGAAAATCTAAAAAAGTCTTCAGTGTCAAAAAGGCCGAATAAAGTAGTAGAATATTCGTATAACGTTAAGTTTCAATTGGTATTATTCCCTATTGCCATTCGTATTCGTGTAGATACATTAATAAATTATAGCGCTCTATCGTTCACATTTAAATACTGCAACTGCAAGGTGACCTAATTAAGTCAAATAGATTGGTTTTAAGTGCTGTTTCTGATTACATAAGATTTGAACATGAGTGTACTCAATATCTAGACTGGTCAGTACCAGTAACTGTGTTAGATCTCATTATTACATTCGTATGAGTTGCATAACAATGCACTTCGCAGTATCATACACAACGTACTACCGTTCACATGGCAAACTACGACAAGGTAAATGATTAAGTTAAACAAAAAAGGGTTTCAAGTGCTGTATTTGACTACATCAGGTTGTAATATGGGTGTACACGATTAACTAGACGACACTGCTTTAAACTGATGGTTGGTTTCAATGGCGTTCACTTCGACCAGAATGCTGCGCTTGGCCTCAAAGTACTTGCGGAACCAGTCGATGTGCTCCTTCTTCCTCTGCACCGTTAGATAGGGATTCTTGCTAAGACCCGTGCAGACCAGCTCCATGAAGTGGCGCACCGGTCCTCTTCTGGGGCACCACGGCTCCAGGTGCCTCTCGAGGAAGACGTGCTCGTGAAAACCGACACGGCTCTCGTCTTCGAGGCCCTGCTCGTTGCTGATGGGGAACTTCCACAGCTTGCCTTGCTCCGTCCACAGAATCATTTGCTCGAAGCCGTTGGACGGAGGATGCGTGACAGTCAGCTTCAGCTCCTTGGCGTGGAGTTTGTCCCACACTGTCAAAGACGGGGCTTGAACTGTAGCTGCTTCGGAGTCTTTCTTGAAAATCCCCAGCGGCTGTCCAGAGAACAGGGATTCACTCCTGAGATTACAAATACAATGAAGTGTTTATACATTACAGCGATACAATAGTAATCTTGATAGTATACTTGGTTTCTCGGGTTGCCATTTTCCTCTGAACTTTCTGTTCGCCTCGTGCGGGTGTCTTTGTTGTCTCAACTTTGAGCTCACTCAGAATGCTGTTTAAATTTTTCGAGGCCTCTTTGTTGGCAGCGATCTGACCTTGGCGCGCGAGCTCCGTCTCTGCCGCTACTGCTTCGAGTTTGGCGACAAGATCTTCCTTGGTTTCCTTCGAACCCACACCGTCGGAGGCGACACTGTCGACCGCTCTGAGCGTGGCAGGATCTGCGTAAACTAAACATACACAGAGTTCTTAAAATATAATTATCAACAAATTACCGAGCTTGGATTTTGACGCCACCACCTTCTTAGATTCTTTAACTCTTGGCTTCGGTTTGGCTAAATTCAGGGAGAGTTTAAAATCTGCAGCTGATGACGAATTTCCGCTCGATTCCTTCATGTAATAAGTAGAATAAACATAATCATGACGGTTAAACGGTCATAGCAATAACCTACTTTCAACATGCTGTTGAGCAGGTCACTCAATTTTGATTTAGCAGCCTCGGCTTTCTCATTAGAAGATGCCGGTTTGGTAGATTGTTTATTTCCGTCTTCTGGGGTCTTTTCGTCCTTATTGCTGCGGAGCTGTTGGGTGCCGGAATAGATGTTACGGACCTGATTCCTCGGAACAGCAACCCTTTTTTCATAATGATATAATATGACTTGGTTATAATATATTTTAATTAACCTAATCATTAATATAATAAATTACCGAGCAAACACCTGGCGAAGGGACATTTTCTTTGCTTTTTTACTTGGTTGTGATTCAGTACAGTTTTAGCAGACGAACCAGTGTAACGGGAGGACACCATTACTGAAGTCCAGCGTTGCCAGATATTTACTAGTTTTTAAAATAAATAATTGTATTTAAATTTTTCTGTGACATGTATACAAATTGGCGTTGTCCAGTCAACACAATGCTATCAATATTAAAATTATAGTTATTATATTGATGCATTCTGGCTTCGATACAGTAGCCCAGTAGCCGATACAAATTCTGAATATCGATAAAATTTATTATTATCGATCTATTTATATAATATATTATATTACGAAAGAAGATGCTTCTTACTCGTCTGTGAAATATAACCAATATTAAGCTAATTGACAGTTTTTATTACAATTCCTTCAAGTAGGTGTGCGATTTTTATGGAAATTCCTAATTTGACGGAACGATCATGTATGCAACTGATTACTAACTATCTATAGTCTTAAGAATAGTATTACTTACTAATGAGCTTAATTGGTACTTATAGTCATAGGAATTATCATATAATAACAGCTGTAAGACAGCTTTAATCAAATCACTGACAAACGATTCACACGTACGACATCAAAGTTTAGTTAAAACCATTTCAGTAAGCACACAACTTTTCCCCAAAAAATCAACTAGAACAATCTAAGAGAACAATATATATTGTGTATTATTAACAATACGTGTAACAATTCTGAATCATATATAAGCCTCTATGCAATTCATTGATTTTATTCTCTGAATTTTAATTTTATTGCTTTAATTATACAATAGTTTTCCACCTTATTTTTAATGACTATTGTTTATAGTATAGTTAACGCGAATTAATTACGTCGCACTGCAAAACTTACCCATTACCCAAAGAGCAATATTATTACGGCGGTTCTGCGGTGCAACCCCCCTTTTGTGGGTTTCTTTCTTCTGTACCAGACCAAAGACTGTGATCATTATCTTCAAACATAGTACTACCCTCACCGAGGAATAGTTTGTCTCCATTGCTTTCTTTTCTGCACCACAGTACAGTACTTACGTAGCTATAATTTAATTCAGTTTTTGTGTTCGCGATTTTAAACTCTCGCAGTAGTTAGTTGTAGGTAATCTGGCTTTGTCTGCCGTACTTTAGATCCCATTTAAATAATGTTCAGTTAACGAATTGTCTTTGTTATTTGCTATGTGTGTTTGTGAGTAGCAATCGAATGAAGATGACTCTAAAATTATTTATTAGCTGGAAAATTTGCAATTGAAAAGAGGGCGAAATGTAGAGTCGACTTATGTACGACACGTGGGTACGCAGTTGAGTCGACCGCAGTTGAAAAGAGCGTCAAAAGTTGAGTCGACCCATATAAGACACATGGGTACGCATCTGATTGGTCCGTAGCCGAAAAGCGCGCGAAAAGTCGAGTCGAGACATATAGGACACATGGGTACGCATCTGATTGGTCCGCAGTTGAAAAGCGCGTGAAAAGTCGAATCGACTCATGTACGTCACATGGTGGGGCGAGATGGTGGGGCGAGATGGCGGGGCGAGATGGCGGGTTGACTCGCCCGCAGTGGAAAAGAGGGCGAAGCATGCCCGGACTTGTTTGGCTATGGCTCCCATGTTAAGAGATAGGAAACCGATTTAACATAGAAACAGATGGGGAATTTGGAAAAACGGTGGGTAGAAAACGGGGAAAAAAACATGATGTGGAAAAAAGTGAACAATATGTCTCCATGCTGTTAAGCAATGGAGACAACTAGGTTGACTTGTCATATAACGCATTGCGTTCAAAGGTTGACTAACATTGTAACCTAGCTTGACTTGACACCTAACGCATCGCGTTCATAGGTTGACTAACACTGTAAACTAGGTTAACTTGACGCAGAAACGCATCGCGTTCATAGGTTGACTAACACTGTAAACTAGCTTGACTTGACATGGAACGCATTGCGCATATGCCGCAGGCCACGAAATAAAGAAAATCTCAAGCAATTATTAAATTTTCACTTCTGCTCCCTTCAAAATCTGTGAAATGTGTTGGTTCTTAGTTCTTCCAACCCAAAATGGAGTTGCTTCTGACGACATCCAACCCGCCATAAGCATCCCTCACTGATTCCAGGGGGAATGTATGAGTATATTCCGGGACTTTGCCTGGGAAAGGGACGAAACGAAGTTAAACGCCACGAAATTAAACAAAACGTGTACTGATATGGCTGTAAGAGTTAACTTAAAAGGTGTAAACTTGATTGTACTACATATTCTTGCAAAAGACGTAGTCTATACCTTAAAAAACTGTATGATTTCCATTAATATGCTGTATTAACGTTAATTTATTCGATTACTTTGTCACAATATTGAAAGCAATTGAAAAAATGTTATACGTCAAAGTTTGACTAATAATATCAGAACTCAACTTGGAACTCAATTAATAACAGCTTAATTTTCATGCGGCGTTAGTTAATTCTTTTAGTTTCATTAACTGAATAGGGCAGGTGCACGTATCGACAATCGGCTTCTGCTTAACTATTGATTGTAAAGCGCTGAAGTACACTTCCCATGGCGGCTTATGGAGGAATGAGCCGAAAACGCAGTTTTTCTGAGTTTAAAGGCAGAAAACGTTTGTCAAGTGACTTGTACTTGTCATTTTCGTAAATGCCATGTTGTTCTTTGTGTCTTGGAGTACAGAGAGCGTTAAAAGACGTCTTCATTTTATTACAAGGCCTTGCTAACTGTAGCTGCATCCAACTAGTGTCTGTTTATACGAAGGTAATATACACAATCAAGTGTGAAAATGTTGCAAAATTCACTTTCACGTTTACTTTTCTCCTACAGCTACCGCTTCTGTCTGTTCAAGATTGACACTTGCTACTTCATCATCACTCGAGAGCTGCGACACAACTGCTCTAATTCACTCAAGACCCAAACCTAACGGACTGGTATAATGCATGGAATAACTAGCATAATAGCACATCTTTTGTCATATATCTACACCACAACTTTGTTTATTAGATGCTTTAAAAAGCTAAGGTTACATTTCTTCTTAGGAATGAGGCGAGGCTTTGCGTACAACATGAACTGCGCTGCTCTGCTGAAGTTTAACATTCATCTCGAACTCTAGCTGGAACGATAGTGGCTAAAGCGCACCTCTTTGTTCTGAATTGTTTTACAGTGACACTCTTGACCTGCTGTTGACCACAGTATCGCACCTCATGACAAGTCTTCAATGATGAGAAGGGCTCTATAATGGTCTCGTGCGTTCTCACCTTCTCACGAATGCCATTTGCAATGCTGTGGTGCAGCCTAATAAACAAACTTAAATTTAACATTTCAATTAAAACCCTAGTGATTACTTCAACTCGTATGCCTAAATTTCACTGTTGGCTGGTGTCCTTCGTTACTAGACCCGATTAGAGGTCGACTCAGCTCGCGAGGAATGAAGAAGTTGTGAGTGTTAGTTTTGAACAGTCAAAAGCATTAACTGTAAGAGGAAAGTAAACGTGTAAATGTTTAAGATGCTTTTCCACATGAATGTGTATGGATTACCTTCGTACGAACCGACACTAGTTGGACGCTCTTACATTTAGCGACGCCTTGTAATAAAACGGAGACGTCCAGAAACACCGCTTGTACGTTAAAGCACGCAAAATATCATAGCGTTAACGAAAATGCCTAAGAAAAATCATTTTACTAATGTTTTCTGCCTTTAAACGCAGAAACACGGCGTTTTTGGCTCATTTCTCCATAAGCCGCCATGGAAGTGTACTTCAGGGCTTAACAATCGACAAATAAGCTGAAGTCGATTCTCGATACGTATACCTGCCCTAAAAGGATTTCTATTGAATTAAATATGCATACTTTTTATTGAAAAAGATGAAGTTCGCGGTCAGAGTTCGCATTTTACAAGTTCGCAGTTCGCGGTTCGCATTTTACCCATTACCTCTGCCCTTCCTATCGAGTACCGCCCATTGCAAGGTTTGCGCCCATTGCACATTCCGCAGCAGACGAACGTGCGAACTCGCTGCTCAAGTTGCTGACATTCATTGCGTAGCCGAGTTCTTAGTATAAATAATAAATAATAACCGTTGTTTTGCGGGGGAAAATTATCATAAATTTACTGTGAAAAGATGATTTCACTTCAAAGGATAACAACTCAGCTTGTAAACCTAGGCAAGTCGGAAATCTGCATGAATAGAGGTAATTATCCCGCGTTCGTGTTCCTGCTCATTATATATTAAGTCAGTGTTAAAATTAATGGATAACAGTATTTTGATGTTTTCGTTTACTTTTTATTTAAATTAATGGGTGAGTGTGTAATTATTATTTACAGGATTACTGCAGCAGCTGCAGTCAGTCAGTGTCGTCCCAGTAGTTGGTATCAAGAATTTCAAACCTCCTCCCGACTACAGCGGTAACCCACTTTTTAACAAAAAATATCACCACATTGAGTTGTATGTTCATTTGCATTTTCCACAGCCGTCGAGCTACCCGAACGGCCAAAGCTGCGTTTCATGGAGAAGGTTCCGCAATACCCGCCGTCCATTAGACCGCCAAAGATGCAGCGCAGGCTAGACCTCATCCGAGGACCCGAACCATACCTAACTGAATTAACCTTAAAGCAGTATGGCATTGTTGTAAGCAGCGTTATCATTTACCATTTACATTTCTTTCTTCACTGACGTCTTAAACTTGTAGTCGACGTGCGGAGGCCTGATGCATCACGGCCACATGGAAATGATCCGTATGACGATCCTACGTAAAATGGACGCAAGCAGGATGTTTGCTATCTGGAGGGTTGACCCTCCGTGGAAGCCCGTCACCAGGAAGGCAAATGACAACTTGTATATTGAATGTTATATAGTTTAATTTAATTTGAAACTGGTAAATATCAGGGACAAGGCAAACGTATGGGCGGCGGCAAAGGCGCTATCGATCATTACTTAACCCCCGTGAAGGCTGGCCGCGTCATCATTGAAGTCGGCGGCAAGTGTGAGTTTTCCGAAGTCAAGGGCTTCTTAACGCAGATAGCAGAGAAGCTGCCGTTCCCCGCTAAAGCAGTCAGTCAGGAGTTGCTTGAGCAAGAAGCTGCCGAAGAGGAACGCTTGAAGGAAGCCAACGCCAATCCCTACACGGCTGAATATCTCATTTTAAACAATATGGGCGGCTGTCACTCGTGGATTTCGCCGTACGACAAAAAATGGTTCTGGAAGCACGTGTAGAAGACGTAGAATTACTTTAGTGTACTTTTTGATGCAGTAAAATGAAACTGAATAAAACGAAAACTACTGGGTTTTACATGCTTTCATTTGACAAATATTTGAATTTTTATAACGGCCAATCATTATTTTCAGTCATCAGATGTACGTGCACCACTAGGTCTGTAAAAAGATCACATAAAATGTGAAGTTTTAACATCTTTTTGACTAAAAAGAAGTTAATTACAAGTAAGAAGACATACATAATGTACAACTGAAGCAGCTTAACGAGACTTATCTTGTGTTCTAGACCTAAGGTGTAAGGACATGAATGAAGTCGAGTCAATGTGCTCATCAACGTAGCTATGTGTTGTAACTAATAATAATCGTATTCATTTTTGTCAATTATTAGTCCTGGATTTTGTCCCGGTTGTATCCATACAACGATTCAATGTCTCCTTTCCTTATTACCAGTGTACTTATACAAACGGTACAACAATATTTTTAAGACCAGCACTTGAACTGGCATAAGAGTTTTCCGCTTAGCTTCCGCGCAGAATCTTAAACGAAAGACGCTGAAGATGCTGCCAGATGCTGCGATGCGAGGAACTGAGCGAAGACGGAAGATGGAAATAGTTGTTCGCTGCAATCCTTCCGGACGTCTATAGTGGGTGCCGATGCCATGCCAGGCTGGCAATCCGCAAGCTTAGTATTATATAATTATAATATATTATTATATTAGTATAAAGTATTATGCCAATGCAGTTATTCTTAAGTTATGGCTTTCGTAATACAACCCCGAATAAGCATGGCATATTAATAAAATTAATTACATAAATATATGTTTAAAGTATTTTGCTTAACTGCCGCTAGGCGTCGTCTAAAGAAGGGAATAAAATTGGTCCCACTGTGTTTACTACCTTGATTACATACAAATCCAGTCTGCTGTGCTCGCGGTGTTTCCAACATCATCTTCACTTGTTTCGGCTCAGAAACTTCCATTTTTGCTGTCATTTCATACGTAAACAGGTCTTAAAATGGGGAAACGTCAACACCAGAAAGATAAGATGTACGTTTTTTTTTCTCACCCAGTTAAGCTCAGTACTCGTTAAAAAGTTCCCACAACTCTCCTTTCCATTTAGTTCGAGCATGCTGTCCAAATTGTGCAATAACAGTTGAAGTACAAACACTTTTAGATTCTCCTAGCGCATTTTCGAAAATAATGGACAGCAGATACTAACGTACGTTTGGCGTTTGGTAGGTACCTGACGTGCACGGAGTGGAGCACGATTTATGGTGGAAAGAAGGCGGTTGACCCCAATTCTCAGTCTGCAGAGTTCCGTAGACTCCCGTTCGACCACTGCGCGCTTTCGTTGCAGCCGTTCGAGAACCCGTACTGCGATCAGCAAGGAAACGTCTTTGAGCTGGTTGAGATCATTCCGTACATCAAGAAATACAAAGTGAACCCAGTTACTGGCAAGGTATTGATGTTACCCCAGCAAATTGTACTTTGGAATCATTAACACGTCTTAACCTCACAGCCGATTGACGCCAAACAACTCATTCGACTGAGTTTTCACAAGAATGCCGAGGGAAAGTACCATTGTCCGGTGCTGTTCAAGCAGTTCACCAGCAAGTCGCATATCGTCGCCATCAAGACAACGGGAAACGTGTTTTCGTACGAAGCCGTCGAACAACTAAACATAAAGACCAAAAACTGGAAGGAACTCCTGACGGACGAGCCGTTTACCCGTGCCGACATCATCACGCTTCAGGACCCGGCTCATTTGGAGAAATTCAATATTGCCAAGTTTCACCATGTCAAGAATGACCATAAAATTGAAGATGAAGGTATACATTCGTTGGTTAATAAGTTAATGGAACTGAATTAGTTATTAATGTGTATTTATACAAGGTTATTGGTTATCGAGTATTACTATAATCTAAATATTTGCAAATAATTGTTAATTATTTTTTTTTGCTAACAGAATTGGTAAGAGCCAAGACGGATCCAGCAGCCCGCTTGAAAACAGTCAGCGCAGAGACAAAGGCCACGCTGGCCGAGCTGGAGCGCGACTACAAGGCGCCTGAGAAGAAGGTCGAGGAAAAGCGAGTCCCGGATAAGTTTAATGCGGTACGATACTTGTAAACCGGTTATTATTACAATCATGGAATTAAGTAAATTGTGCAGCTTACATTAATAGCCTAGTGTAAATGGTACTGTATAATCTGTATCTATCTATCTATCTGTCCATCTGTCTATTTATCCATCCACCTATCGATCCAACCATCTATCTATCTACCTATCTATCTACCTATATATCTATCCATCCATCCGTCCGTGTAGCTACAGCTAGATGTTGAAATTTGGTTAAATTTTAGGAATTCCTAGGGAATATTTAATAATAATATCACTATAAAAAAATAAGATTGTATCTAATACTGTACAATTTGATATATTTCCATTTATGCTATTTATAAATATATCATTATTAAGAATTACTGTGAAGTTAATTTGCATTTAATGAGTTAAATCACAAATGAACTAAAGTACTAATCCCATAATTTGCAAAAAAAAGGCAACCTACTCAACCGGTATGGTCGCCGCCGGTTTCACCTCAACCGTCATGGTTCCAGAGACGACCATTCAAGCCGCTGTCCTGGACGACGCTGTTGTGCGATATCAGAGAGTGAAGAAAAAGGGTAACAACTATCTTGAAACAATGTAAATATTTAGTTAAATACTAATTTTGCAAACTACAGTATTAGTGATACAATTAAATGTTAAGTCAATTAATTACAGCAATTGAACTAATATTTAATGATTGAATGCAATGTTACGACGTCATAATGTTTTAAATACGTAATAATCCAAGCATGAATTTAAAAACGAGTAATACTTGAATATTCAGTTTAATATAAATAGTGAATATTGTTATTTTAATTTTTGGAATATTGTTATTAGGCTACGTTCGGATAATAACCAACGTGGGACCGTTGAACGTGGAGCTGCACTGCGATATCGTGCCCAAGACGTGCGAGAACTTCGTGAGGCTCTGCGGCAAGGGCTACTACAACAACACCAAGTTCCACAGATCCATCAAACATTTTATGGTGAATCATTACGTCTTATTTTACTCAATTGCAAAACTTTATTGTGGAATACTACCTTCAGGATTTTTTTTCCTTAATTTTATTTTCTTCTGTTCTATTATTATTATTATTACATTTTATATATCAATTTTTATTTATTATTACTGGTGATATTATTTCATGCATATATTTCTGATTAATTTGAGTAAGTTTTTTTTAAAAATAAATAAAAACATTAAGGGATTGGTTAAACTTGACGGACATTAGGTGTCGTTTTTGACTCAAGTTATTGATTATTTAATTATTACTAAACCCGTTTTAGATACAAGGCGGAGATCCGACAGGCACCGGAACCGGCGGTGATTCCTTCTGGGGCGGACCGTTTCCTGATGAAATCAAACCGCACTTGACTCATACGGGACGGGGCATACTCTCCATGGCCAACTCGGGCACCAATACCAATCGATCACAATTGTAAACAACAACAAAAAATCCGTAAAATTAACTGACATATAAATTAGTATGCAAGTCACAGTAATTTTAAACTGTGAATTCAATTAAGTTTAATTTTATCTTTGTTAAAGATTTGGATTAAACTCCTTTAAGTAGTTAATGTCTCAAGTGTTGTCAGTAATCTTAACTTTTAGTTCATTTAGCCAGACAATTTTTTAAAAAATGAATTCAGAAAAAGATGTCAAATTAACTAATAATTAGGTGAATTATTTACAGTAATTTCAGCTTAGTTTAATCTTTTTGTCGTTAGGAATGTTGATGAAATTTGTTGATAAAAATCGTCAAAGTGATTTAATATTTCCGTTATTTTTACAGTAATCTTACTTGAATTTCAGTTTAGGATAACATTTTTGGGTTAGAAATTTTGATTACATTCATAAATCATTTATCACGCTAATTTCTAAGCTATTCATTTATAGTAATATTAACTTTAAATTAATATGAATTGTCCGTGAATAGTTTTTAATCTGAATGAAAGGTTAACCGGAATTTATTTATTTTCAGTTTTATCACGTACCGGTCGTGCAAGCACTTGGACGGCAAGCACACCGTGTTCGGTAAAGTGGTCGGTGGCATGGACACGCTGAACGCCATGGAGAAGATCGAAACGGACAACAAGGATCGTCCCATCGAGGATATCGTCATTGAAAACGCCCAGATCTTTGTCGACCCGTTCGCAGAGGCAGATGAACAGGTGTCGTCAAATATCAATAGTCGTTCAACGTTGTTTATTATAATCGTCTTTTGTGTAGTTAATTCAGTTAATCTAAGAAACTGTATATCAGTAAATTACTACATTAATAGAGGTTTAGGGTGGTAACTGAATTATAATCTTAAGTTTGTCATTTGCTACTCAAATGTCTTTTATGAGCTTGATAATATTAATATCAAACTTATTAATATTATTAATTGAGTAATCAATTTAAATGTTTATCAGTGATATGAAATATTTCATTGTTTTTTTATGATTTATTTAATCAGAGTAATTAAAATCCCAATAAGTAATAATGCTAATAATAATTTTTGCCATAATTCTATTTTAAAATAAATTTTGGGTTGAAATATTGAAATTTTAGCTGGCGGCCGAGAGAGCTGAGCAGCAGCGACAGGCCGAGGAACAGGCGGCCAACGAGAAGGCCGAAGCGCGCAAACGGGCCGGAGAGGGACAGCTCAAGGTTTACAAGCAGTCCGGAGTTGGCAAATACATCAACACTGCGAAGATCAAGTAACTTAAATTCGAATCTCAAATTTAAATCAATCCACCATGAGATTACGTCAGTGTAATAAATAAATCTGAACATAGTTATTTACTAAATTAAAATGTATAAAAATTATATAAGTTGAAAAAATTTAAAACAATCGTATGGGGTTTATTAATTTAATAGTAATTAAAGCATTTGGCAATACTGTGTCTTTTGAGAATACATATTAATTCAGGACTCATTAATTGTATAGAGAATAGCCTATGAATTTATGAATGAATGAAACAAGGAAACTAATGGGTGTAATGGAATTAATTATGTAAATTGGTGTTGATGTTTACTGAAAATTATTAGAGCATTAATTAAGTTTAGCTACGATTTGTATTTAAAAGCGAGTCATTTAAAATACATTGGAAAGAGGCAATCTTTCGTGTTGATGCGAAATTTAACATTAATATATTGAAAATTAACTTTTGTTTCTTTTTTTAAACTCTTCAGGGAAGGTGAAAAGAAGGACGAGGTCGTTCCACCGCCCGCCAAAAAGAAGCAGGTCGTTGGTTATTCCTTCGGCAGTTTTTCGTCGTGGTCGTGAAATTGAACGATGCACTTGCGTTAATTTTGGCTTGAATTTGGATCCAATACACTATGAATTTGTAAGAGAAAGGCCCTTCATTGAGTTAAATTGTAACACTGATTTAATAAGAGTAGGTCATTCTAGTTCAGTTAAAAGTTGTTGGCGTTATTGGGAAGATGAACGTATTGATCCGGGTTTGATTTTGTTATTGTTTTCCGTCCAGTTACGATTCGTGCCACAGTACTGGATTGGTCACTACAGAGGCATCTCAATCCTGTCATTCCTGATCAAATTGTTTAACAGAATACTGAACGAGCGATTAAGTCGGTGGTGGAAAAATAATTCTCTTTTGGCTAAAGAACAAACTGGTTTCTGCGAAAATCTAGCACAGTAGACAATATCTTCGTGCTGAGAGCCGCGATAGAAGCGACTTTATCAGGACACTCGAAGACAAAGAAGCTTTACTGTGCCTTCGTCGTCTTTAAAAAGGCCTTTGATTTAGTTTGAAGCGAGGGGCTTTGGTACAAACTCACCCAGAAGTACAAAATTAGTGGAAAATTTTGCAACGGATCCAGAGCATGTACGAGCAAGACACTATGAGCGTCAGGATAGAGAATGCGGCGTTAACAGAACCCTTCAAAGGTATTCAGGGCGTCAAGCAAGGCTGTGTAATGTCACCCCTTCTGTTTAATCTTTACATAAATGACTTGAATGATATACTAAGCCACAATCTCGGCCATGGATTCCACATGAGAGGGAACTCTCTTGATTTCCTACTCTTCGCAGATGACCTTGTACTGGTCTCCACCACCCCAGTAGGGCTGCAGCGAAAACTGAATTGGCTCAGTGACTATTGCAAGACGTGGAAATTGTTTATAAATGTGCAAAAATCGAAAATTATGGTATTCAAAAAAGGCAGCAAATTAGCGGGCTCAGAAAAATGGGCAATCGATGGAACGCCACTAGACTGAGTTAAAGACTACACATAGGGCTCGATAGCCTGGGTTTGAGCTACACTTGGTACTACGGCCCTCATGCGATCAATGCCGCTAAGTTATTCCGTAGGAGAATTCAGGACCAAACTCAGCAAAGGGCAATTGCAGAAAGTCCAGTAGTTACCAACCTTGAAACTTTTCAGTCTGCTAAAAGAAAACTCCATCACCGAATTGTATCTTAAGCACAGCAGCATCGCTCCCAGTCTTAGGAATGCTCTTGCCCGCTTCGGACTGGGGATCTTACGAGGATGGAGCTATTTCGAACATAGGAAAGGAAGATTTTCACACCATACAAGCTGTCTCGGGTGTGGCAGCCCTCTAGAAAATAAAATGGAGTAGATAAATCTGACTTTTGTATGCCCCCCAGTCTGGCTGAAAGTAGAAAAGAGTTGATGGGGTTGAAAACCGCTCAATCATTGCAGCGAAGAAAATTTTGTGTTTATGTTGCAAACCATTTTTTCAAATATCAAATCTGTCAATTCATTTGCCAAATCTCTGTACAACTTCTCCATAGCGCGGCCAATGGCCGCGCGGTCAATACACAATAATAATAATAATGTATTGGTCGGTGATTAGCCAATAGTATTTATCAATAGTCCACCACATGTATGTGGTAAATTAAGTATTTCGTACAGTGCGTTCTTTAAGGAATTTATTGGAATTTACGTAATAAGGTTAAAGTACACCGTCTTTGCCGGATGGAGCCAATCTGGTTTTTATCAATAAGACAATAACATTTCGGTTAGTTCGTGTCGTCCTCTGCTTAATATGCACTACCAAGACTAAATTTGTTGAAATATCAATTATATTGCTAAATACCGGCATTGAAATCGATCTTGCTGATAATAAAGTTAGTTTATATTTAGTCTAGTTCCGCTACAAAACCTAAATATCGATCATTCAGTCTGGTTTAGCGTTTAGCTAACTATCGATTATTAAGAATGCTCGATAGCCAACTAGCAGCCGAACCATCTCGATTGAAACGTGTGTAACTGAAGGTTGTCGAGGTTGTCAATTTCTCCGAGATAGGGACACAAGATGGGCGACTCGCCGGTACTTTCTCAAATCTTAATCAACTTTGTTACTTTTTTTTAAATTAAAAATGATATAGAAGTAAATGAATGAACGTTATTTTAAAGCTCGCCAAAGCCTTGAAGGACCTGCCTCTGAAACTGCAATCTGCAAGTTTGAAGGAAAGACGACAACTGTTTCACGACCTGCAAGATGTTTTTACCAATCAGGATATTGACGAGGGTATTTTAGTTTTTTCCTCTGTCTTAAACATATATATATATTGAACATTTTTGCCTCCAGCTAAAGTCGAAGCTGTCGTGAAAGGAGTGTGCAAACTTTTGCTGCTGACGCTTCCCCGGTATTGCGACCAGGGATCGAGAAGTTTGGTCGGCGGGCTGATTATTGCCCTCTGTCAGAAGCAACATGAAGCCACATTAAAGAATTTACCATCAATTTTAAATGATTATGCGAGCTCTGTTAAGAATGTCGCCTCAAGGTATTTGATAAGAGTAAATTTAAAGTTAATCTGATAACATTGTATGTTTATCTGACGTTTGATTGGCAGCAATAACACTGGTAGAGAGATGCTCACCCTGTTCAAGTGGACCACACTTTTGCTCGTCTACGGATTTAAAGAATCGGCGCGGTGTGTCGGGGAGAATTTCAAGCAACTCATCCACGCCCAGGCCGTGTTCCTCTCACAGATCGCCGCAACTGGAAACGCAAAAATCCTAAATAAAGCCATTCACAGGCAAGTGTAGTTGGTTTACACTTTTGTACTCAAAGTTTAATCAGTGTTCTTATATTATTGAAAAGTTAAATTCTGTGGTCGAATTTTCCAGTTTAACGAGGACGTGCAAAGCTATCCCCGGGTTATCCGTAGCATACTGGGACGTTCTGTCTTCGTCGGAACCTTCGTATTTCACCGTCGTTCTGGGTTCATCTCTCCTTGGTATTGCCGACTCGGGCCTTCGGGACAAAATGGTTCCAGTCCTCCTCGACGGTTTCATCAAGTCAAGCGTTACAACGAAAACAAAGCCGCCGCAGTTTGTTTTGGACGCTTCCAGACCGCTTTTGAAGCGACTGACTCATGATCACTTCCAGTCGCTGCTGCTGCCGGCCCTGCAGAAGGCCATGCTCCGCAGTCCCGAGATCATCCTGGACTGTATCGGCAGAGTCCTCGGCGGCGTCTCGCTCGACTTGAGTCGCTACACGGGCGATTTGGGTAAGTCGTTGGCAACCAACCTGCACTCGAAGGAAGATTTAAGCCGAGAGGAGGCCATCCGAGCCGTCGAGGCCCTTGCGAGGCAGTGCAGCGAAGCTACCTCAGTCAAGGGGCTGCTCGACCTGTTCTTTGCTGTGCTCCAGGGCTCGGAAGGGAAGCTGACCGTCACCTCGCACAAGATGTCCGTGTTGCAAGGTGTCGGGAAGCTCAGCCTGCACTGCGTGACTGGAGCGGCGGCACAGCAGCTTAGCGCAGCAGCTGCTGATCACTTCGTCAAGGTGCTCGAGACAGAAGTCCACGAGGGAACCTTAGTCGAGGCGCTGCAGATGCTGACCCTCTGGGCGTCCAGGTATGTTACCTTGATTAAGTTTTCTTTAATAACTTAATTAATATTAGCAATCTTTTATGAATTGTATTGGTTATTTATCTGTAATGGTTGGTTTGAAGGTTGTCCACCGATATGCCAAAGTCTCTGCTGCAGATTTTCAAGAATGGAATGACACTGAAGACCTCGACAGCAGCAGTCAGGACTGCGTACATTCACTGCATTGGAGCCACGCTTCATGGGGACTTGATTAGCAAAGCTGCTGAACTGGTCCCCACCTTGGTCAAGTGCGTGGAGCGTGCTGCCGCTCAACCAACCCAAGCGGCCGTCGTTAACGAAGGACTGGCCGCGGTGGCGCTCATGATCCGCCTTGGCAGCAGTGATGTGGAGGTCTTAACGTTGCATTGTTATAGTTGCTATCAAACATAAATATATATGTAGATAAATGGGCAGAATGATACACAGATAGGTAGGATAGAGACAGATTGGTATATAGATAGCTAGATAGATAGATGGATATGTAGACAGGTAGGTAGTTACATGGACAGATAGATAGAAAGATGATGAATTGAATGATACATAGGTAGGTAAGATAGAAATAGACTGGTGTATATATAGCTAGATAGATGGATGGTTATGTAGACAGGTATGTATTTACATGGACAGATAGAAAGATAGGTTGATGGAGAGACAGATAAATAGATAGCTAGATAGACGGATCGATAGGTAGAAAAGTAAATGCATAGACAGATGGAGAGACAGACTGACAGATAAACAGATAGACTGCGAGACAGGTAGACTTTGGTAAATGGTAAATGAATTGATAGATAGTAGATACACACATAGACAGTAGTTAATCGTCCTTAACTTTGAATGTAGCTGGAAACCAAATGCAACGCTGTAGTTCCAGTCGCGCTGGATATGGACAAGCAACTCTTTCTCAACGACAAGTTTTTAGCAGCCTGCGGGGACGAGGGTCTCCAACAAGTAGCCCTCTACTGCGAGCAGCTTTTAACCACCAGCCCGTACAAGGTGTCCAAAACCGGTCCGCTGTATCGAGGTCTCGTCGTCGCGCTGCTGAGACCCAATTTCGCAGCTCGCACCCGTGTTGCGGCCTCCATCAAGAGAGTCCTGTCATCAGAGGGCGGAGCAAGTCACTCGGTGGCTCTTTGCCGGGAACTGACTCATTTCCTGCTGACTGCAAAGATGATCCAGCGGGAAGAGACGGCGGAAAACGCCACAGCAGCAGCAGCAGCACCATCGGCTATTAACGAGATACCGGTTCATTCCCTAATCAACTGTCTAGAGAAGATCACTGACGTTAAAACCCCCTCAGATGACGTAGCGGTCGCCTGTTTCAAAGCTGCACACTTTCCCGCCATCGTCGCCATCCGGCCGGATCAGTGGGAACTAATTTTACGGCACTGGGGTGAAAAGCCCTACGATTTGGTCCTCCGCTGTTACGAACAGCTGAAGGAGCTGATCATCGATTCTTACACACCCAGCAGCTGGAATGAAGCAGTTATCGAAGGGCTGGTTCGGTTGGCTGCCGAAAAAGCCATCCCGGATGTGATGGCGTATGTTAAGGACCGGCTGGGAGACCCCGAGCTGCTGAAGGTCACCCGCGATGATTATTTCGTGTCGTTGACCCCCGAGGGATCGCTGTACGACCGCAGCGTCATCGACAATATCAAAGAGGACCAAGGAAGGAATCTGAAGAGGGAGTCGAGGGTCTATTCGTACAAGGAGCAGATGGAGGAGATGCAGTTAAGGAGGGAGCTGGAAGAGAAAAAGAAGCGCGAAGGTAATTTTTGACCATTTTATTCATATCAGTTGTTAGATAATTATGACTGTGCTATTTTATTATATTATTGTCCGTGTGTTACGTATAATATTGATTGTTTCTATCATAATTTTAAACTATTTTCAATGTTGCTGATGATGTAAATTCAACGGCCACAAATAGACGTAGATAGTTTGAACTTTTTAATCTATTCTTGTGTTAGTTAAGTATACTTGTTAGTGGACGTTTTATGTGTTATTGTATTTGTTATCATGTTATAACATATGTTTATGTGAAATAAATTATTTGCAGGGTGATTATGTAGTGTTGTTTATTATCATTGTTGTTTAATGAAAATTAGTTGAAAAGCCATGTTAATATAAATGTCGATATTGGTTCTCAAATTATTATTACGTATGATTCAATTATATATTTATATTACTGTGATATGATACTATGCAAATCTATAACTAGTTAGTAAAATCTTATTATCGTTGACCTAAATTGTGTAGTGTTATCCTTATTCTTGGGTTGCTAAACTTTAAAATTTAAACAGAATATTCGATATGCTACCAATGACTTTAATTTAAGTATATGACTGTATTGTTTCTATAGTCATATAATCCTTTATGATTTTCTCTATTTAGGTAAATGGAAGGAACCGGAATACACTCCCAAGCAGAAGGAAGCTATTAAACAGCAGCTGGACAAGGAGAGCGCTGTTCGCGCACGGGTGTCCGGACTTGTCAAGAAAGTTGAAAGCGCTGCATCCATGCTGACAGCTTCAGTTCGAGGCAATCCGTACACCATGGCTTTTCACTTCACCCAAATCATCCGGGAAGTACTACGCGCCTTTAGTTCCCCAGCCGCAGCACCGTCCCTCACCAAGGTCTGGCTGGAACTGAGGTCTTTGGCCGTCCCGCGCGATGCTGAAATCCTAGGCCAGAGTATAGGACACGTCACCCTGCGGCTGCTGAAACCCCAGTGCGATTTGGACTCCGCCTGGGAAGCAGAGGACCTTGCTGCTGCTACACAGCGCATTGTACAGCTGCTGCTGAACCAGGTCCCCCCTTCTTCCATGCTGTTCAACTACAGCTTCCCCTTGATTCGCGCTGCTGTGCAAATGGCGGGCACCCAGAACGAGGAACTGGTCACTCATTGCGTCGAGCTGCTGCAGCAACAGGCCCAGGTTCGCGACACTGACGAAGATGGCCACCAGACGGCGGTAAACAACCCACGGTACCTCCCCTTAAGAGATATCATCGATATTTTGATTCGAATCATCAGCACGTGGACCGGACGAGTTCAGCAGCAAGCCTGCGCAGCACTGGGTGATGTCGCTGCTGCTATATCTGGAGCTGCCGGCTGTGCTGTGGCCACTGATGACGAAATCACCTGCCTTTTGGATGGACTGGAAAACGCCATTGATTCCGTACGCGATACCTGCTTGATGGCGCTTAACACCCTGCTGCCGGTGCTGCCGCTGACGGGCGATACTCCGCTGTCGAGACGGTTGATACGTCGCCTGTGGGTGGCCAAGTTCGACGTGGTACCCGAAACACGGGAAATGGGCGAATCGACGTGGACTGAAGCTGAAATAACACTTGACAAATCGATATGTTCCTACCTATTGGAGGATGTCACTCACATGCAGGAGCCTATCCGCAGTGCAGCAGCCGAGGCGCTCGCGTCGGCTTTGCAACTCTTCGCCTCGGAGCTTCCCGCCGTCCTCCAGGAGCTGCTGAAGCTTTACGAAGAGAAGCTGGTCATGGCTCCGCCCGTCCTGGACAATTTTGGACGCGTCCTGGAACCGGCGCTGGACATCTGGCAGCCCCGTGCTGGAATCGGTTTAGCCTTTGCTAAGATTGCACCGTTATTTGGGCTTTCATCGGTGTCCAAACTGGCGCAGTTCTTTGTCCAGAAAGGACTGGGCGATCGGGATGAATGCGTGCGGAAGAATATGCTGGAGGCTGCTGTGGCTGTAGTCGACCTGCATGGAAAGGAAGCCATCTCGGATCTGTTGCCGGTCTTCGAGAGGTTTATGGATGAAGCGCCGAAATCTGGCAGCTTTGACTCGGTCAGGCAGTCGGTGATCGTTCTGATGGGGTCGCTGGCCCGGCATCTGGACAAGGAGGACCCGCGCGTGAAACCAATCTTTATGAAGCTAGTCGACGCGCTGTCGACGCCTTCGCAACAGGTGCAGGAAGCTGTGGCCAACTGTCTGCCACCCCTGGCCCCAGCCATTAAGGAAGAAGCCGGACCGCTGACTCAGAAGCTGCTGGCCAAGTTGCTCGACTCGGATAACTATGGAGAGAGGAAGGGAGCAGCTTACGGAATTGCAGGTTTGACACCACAAGATTTTGTGTTCGATTGAAATAATTATGGGTAATAATATGTAATATCAATATTATGATATGGGCATGGGCATTCAGACCAACGCGTGACAATAAACACGTAATAATATAATAAATTTATGAATAGTGTTTAATAAACTGTCATTACTAATTTAAGTGGTATTCAGCAAATTAATTACTGATCAGTTAGTAAGAGTTTTGTTACAGCAATTAAGATATCATGTGCAAGAATTTATTGAACTAATTCACAATGATTGATCAGTAGTTCGAAATTTTTAATCATAATTCGAATAACCGTAGCCTTAAATGTATACAAGAATATTATCAAAATATATATATATTTATATGAATCACTTATTATATGATAAATATAATATATTTTTGCATGTAAATTACATCATAAGTTTATGAATTAAAGAACAGAAAAAAATTATATTTATATACATTTTTGTGAAATATTAAATTAATAAAATGATATATATAATTCTTAAAGTAATTTTTGCTCAACTATTATAACTCATTTAAAACGAACTAGATTAATAAAAAAAAGAATCAAATTAGTCTTGAATATAATCTCACCAATGGTTTTTAAATTTTAGGAATCGTCAAGGGCCTGGGCATCTTAACTCTAAAGCAACTGGACATCATGACCAACCTGACGGACGCCATTCAGGACAAGAAGAACTTCCGTCACCGCGAAGGCGCTCTCTTCGCTTTTGAGCAACTCAGCAACATGTTGGGACGTCTCTTCGAACCCTACATCGTCCACGTGCTCCCTCACTTGCTTCTCTGCTTTGGCGATTCCAACCAGTACGTCCGCGAAGCTGCCGACGACACGGCCAAAGCCGTTATGAGCAAACTGTCGGCTCACGGAGTCAAACTGGTCTTACCGTCGCTACTGAACGCGCTGGAACAGGATTCCTGGAGGACCAAAACGGGATCGGTGGAGCTGCTGGGTGCCATGGCCTACTGCGCGCCTCGCCAGCTCTCCTCCTGCCTGCCCAGCATTGTCCCCAAGCTGATTGAGGTGCTGGGAGACAGTCACGTGAAAGTGCAGGCTGCTGGAGCGCAGGCTTTGCAGATGATTGGGTCGGTTATTCGCAATCCGGAGATCCAGGCCATTGTCCCAGTACTGCTGGGAGCGTTACAGGTATTATTAATGATGTTTCTAATTAAATTTCAATTTATAAACATTAAAATAGGAACTAACTAATATTTTAATCTAAAGTGAGTATAACTTAAAAATGTATTATTTAAGACTTGAAATATTGAATTATGAAATATTTTTATGAATACTCGTAACAAGTAAATATAATAATTAAATTTTAATTTAGGAAATTTATTGAAAGCTGGTGAACTAGGGAATTACATAATAATAATTATAAAACTATTATTAAGTAAAGATTAATGGGTTGGTATTTTTTTTATTAATTAGGATCCGGCGAAGAAAACATCGCCCTGCCTGGCCACGCTGCTCGACACCAAATTCGTCCACTTCATCGACGCGCCTTCATTGGCTCTCATCATGCCGGTCGTCCAGCGGGCTTTCCAGGACCGCAGTACCGAGACCCGTAAAATGGCCGCCCAGATTATCGGCAACATGTATTCCTTAACCGATCAAAAGGATCTCAGCCCGTACTTACCGACCATCATCCCGGGATTGAAGGCATCTTTGTTGGATCCCGTACCGGAGGTTCGCAGCGTTTCTTCCCGGGCATTGGGTGCAATGGTCCGCGGTATGGGCGAATCTTCCTTCGAGGACCTCTTGCCGTGGCTCATGCAGACTCTGACGTCAGAAACATCTTCGGTAGATCGCTCGGGCGCTGCTCAGGGCCTGTCGGAAGTGGTCGGTGGACTGGGTGTCGACAAGCTGCACAAGCTGATGCCGGAGATCATCGCCACGGCTGAAAGGATCGACATTGCCCCCCACGTTAAGGACGGTTACATTATGATGTTCATCTACATGCCGGTCGTTTTCCAGAACGAGTTTACGCAGTACATCAGCCAGATCATCCCGCCCATCTTAAAAGCCCTGGCCGATGAGAATGAATTTGTCCGTGAAACTGCGCTGCGCGCTGGCCAGCGCATCGTCAACATGTACGCCGAGACGGCCATTATGCTGCTGCTGCCGGAACTGGAGCGCGGTTTGCTAGACGATAACTGGCGTATTCGTTTCAGCTCTGTGCAGCTGCTCGGCGACCTGCTGTACAAGATCTCCGGAGTGTCCGGCAAGATGACCACAGAGACTGCCAATGAAGACGACAACTTTGGTACCGAGCAGTCGCATAGAGCTATCCTGGACACTTTGGGAGCTGAACGACGTAATAAGGTCCTATCGGGACTGTATATGGGTCGATCGGATGTGGCGCTGCTGGTCCGCCAAGCTGCGCTGCACGTCTGGAAGGTGGTCGTCACCAATACCCCGAGAACCCTGCGCGAGATCCTGCCGACTCTCTTTGGTCTCCTGCTCGGCTGCTTGGCATCAACGAGCTTCGACAAGCGGCAGGTGGCTGCCAGGACCTTAGGTGACCTGGTCCGCAAGCTGGGCGAACGCGTGTTACCGGAGATTATCCCGATTCTGGAGAAGGGCCTGGAATCGGAGCAGGCTGACCAGCGCCAGGGAGTCTGTATCGGGCTCTCTGAGATCATGGCGTCAACCAGTCGCGAAATGATTCTTACCTTCGTCGACAGCTTGGTGCCGACCATCAGGAAGGCCCTGTGCGATCCGCTGGAGGAAGTCCGCCAAGCTGCTGCGCGCACCTTCGACAGCCTCCACAGCACGGTAGGATCCCGGGCCCTGGACGATATTCTTCCATTCATGCTGGAGCAACTCAACGACGACTCGGTTCACGATTTCGCCCTGGACGGGTTACGACAGGTCATGGCCATCAAGAGCAGGGTAGTGCTACCCTATCTGATACCGCAGCTTACAGCTCCACCCATTAACACCAAGGCGCTCTCCGTATTGGCTTCGGTGGCTGGAGAAGCCCTGGCGCGTCATTTCAGCAGGCTGTTGCCCGCGCTGCTGTCTGCCGTTACAGCTGCTGCTGGAACGCCTACCGAGAATCAAGAGCTGGAATATTGCCGCATCGTGCTGCTCGCGGTGCAGGATGACCAGGGAGTTCGAGTTATCATGGATGAATTGATTGCTGCTTCCAAGTCGGATAAAGTTGCCGTCCGACGTGCTGCTGTGGCCCTGTTGGCTGGCTTCTGCGCCGATACCAAGCTGGACTATACCCAGTACGTACCGCAGTTGCTTAGAGGCCTTATCCACCTGCTGATTGATACGGATCCCTCGGTGCTGAGCCGTACCTGGGACGCACTTAATGCTGTTATCAAGACCCTGGATGCCAGCCAGCAGTTGGCTCATGTTGGGGAGCTCAAGCAGGCGGTTAGGTTTGCTGTTAGCGACCTCAAAGGTAATGGCTGTCACCTTTTCATGTCTGTAATTAATCCTAATGTGTTTTTAGTTAAATGTAAATGATGTAAATTACAAAAAATGCATGCTGTTAATTTTGATCTATCAATTCATTTACCTTGTTGAACTTGATGACTTTTAATTGGATATCTTAATTAATCTTAATTATCCCATTAGGCCAGGAGCTGCTTCCGGGCTTCTGTCTGCCCAAGGGCATCGCCCCTCTTTTGCCAATCTACCGCGAAGCCATCTTGAACGGTGCACCCGATTTGAAGGAATTGGCTGCCCAAGGACTGGGCGAACTGATCAAACTGACCTCGCCGGAGGCGTTGAAACCGTCGGTGGTCAACATTACGGGGCCTTTGATTCGTATTCTGGGCGATCGTTTCAGCGCGGGTGTGAAGATTGCCGTCCTGGAGACTCTAGCCCTGCTGCTGGCTAAGGTTGGAGCCCAGCTGAAACCGTTCCTGCCGCAGCTGCAGACGACCTTCGTCAAAAGTCTGACGGATCCCAACCGGCAGGTGCGACTGAAAGCCGCCAGCGCCCTGGGCCATTTGATTGTCATCCACACGAGGCCCGATCCGCTTTTCACCGAGCTGCACACCAGTATCAAAAACGCTGAGGATTCTTCAGTCAGGTAATTTACAGATCTCAGTACGTGTCTATCCATCTGTCTATGTACGCAGGTAAATGACTAATTTAGTTAAAAATTGTTTTAATTTTGATTTTTTATGGTGATTGTAGGGAAACAACCCTGCAGGCCCTGAGAGGTGTTATCACTCCGGCTGGTGATAAGATGACGGAAGCCATCCGGAAGACTGTGGTGTCTACCTTGCAAGGAATGCTAGGACACGCGGAGGACAATACCAGATCGGCCGCTGCGGGATGCCTTGGAGCCATCAGTCGCTGGCTACCTGCTGTAAATATGCAACTAACTCTGTGAAGATTATTCCTTTGACCTATAAATATATATTAGGAAAACTTGGTGAAATATAGAAGTCTAGACGGCTTAAGTTAGTTAATTGAACTCGTTTATGAAATACGTGTTGTAATAGATAGAGGATTCGACTGATAGATAGGTACACATAGACAGTTACTTAGTTAAATAGTTGGCTTGGTAGATAAATAAATAAGACAGATAAGATAGATAGGTGAGCAGATCTAGATAGATAGATAGATAGATAGATAGATAGATGGATAGATAGATAGATAGATAGGTAGATGGATGGATAGATAGATAGATAGTTAGATAGATAGGGTAGGTAGGTAGGTAGGTAGGTAGACAGATAGATAGATAGACAGACATGAAGATGGATTTGTATGTTCACAGATGTATGGGTAAATTGATACACAGGCAGATAGGTAGTTTATTAGACGGTGTGTATAGAATGAAAACGGTTCAGTACTTAAATTCATCGCTTTCAGCTTAATTTGAACTGTTCCATACTGTTTAGTTCAGGTTTATTTTGGTATTTAAAATTTAACCAAGATATCTAATACGACTAAATACATTAGTATTAACATATAGTGAATTCCTTTAAAAATTAGCCGGAACTCGAAGCCGTCGTCTCCGAGAGTTTGCTGAACGACGATCCGTCGCTGGACTGGACCGTCCGCCACGGCCGGAGCGCTGCTCTCTCGGTCATCCTAAAAGAGGCCCCAGCGGTCATCTACCGTCCGGAATGGCGCGAAAAGCTGCACAAGATCCTTCTAGCTTACCTGGCAGCAGATCGAGTACCGCTGGCAACCAATAGCATCCGCGCCATTGGTTTCCTCTTGAGTCATCTGGTGGAGTCGGGAACTGCGATCCCTGCTGCTCTGCCTCAGCCGTTCGCCAAGAGTCTGAACCACAGCAGCAACGAGGTGAAGCAGCTGGTCGCCCAGGTGAGTCAGTACCTGGCCAGGCGATCTGATTCCATGCTGCCGGCTGATTTGCTCCGATTCCTGCTGCCGCAGCTGGTGAACGGGACCAAGGAGAAGAATACCGCGGTACGAGCCGCTTGCGAGTCGGCCCTGGTCGCTGTGCTAAGACTGCGACGTGGAGACGACACGCAGCAGCAGTGCATCAACCTGCTGGATCCCGGAGCACGTGAATCTTTGACTGAAGTCATCAATAAGGTGTTGAGGAAGATGCTGCAGCAGCCGGAAGCTCGCGATGAAGAGTTGGATGCTACCATAGTTTCGTAAGATGGAAAGAGGGATCGATGGATTGTGGCACCCCTTCCCTTGGGTTTTGTCTTGTACGAGCAGTGTTTTGAAAATACACTTGACTTGTTTCACTCGAACATTTTTCATAGATAAGCAGATAAAAGTTGAATTGGTAGATAGATAGATAATAGATTGATAAATAGATACTAAAATGTATAGACACACAGATAAATAAATAGATAGCTAATTAACAGGTAGACAGGGGGATAGATAGATGATTGGACAATTCATAAAACATTAACTGTAAAATAGCTATGAAGTATCTAGCGTTCAGATGTCAAGATCGTATTAAAGTTGGAGGTTACGTACAGCAGCAACAGCATTCAGGAGTGGCCTGTACCGGCCTTTATACACCAGCTTCGTAAATGCTGCAAACACTGTTCGTACTTAAAATAGAAGTAATATTTATAAGTCCATGTAATTAATATGACATTCTGTACACTAAACATGTTTTACAACATTAAAATGGTCATGGTTTCACTAATTTGTTTTTCTTTGTTGCAAAAGGCAACATTATCTGTTCGTGACAAGGTATTTTACTTCTTATGTAAAAAAAACATGTTTATATAGATACATTGCTACTTAAGTAAGTTATTAGGTGTAAAATTAAGTTAGTAAAGAAAAGAATTCGGAAATGTGCCCAGCGAAATTCTTTTGGAGTCATACTGAACTGTGAACTAGAAAAAGGAATTCCGCGGAACCTTCCCTGTATACAGAAGAGGCTTCGTGTATACCGTACTATACAAAGCCGCAAATAGAGATAAGCAAAGGTTGTTATTTTGGTATCAGCAGAGGATATGTATCCGATTACGTGTTGTTGATATTATTCTACCCATCAATCGCGTAGAAGATATAGCTATTTATACATATATATATAATAGGTAAATCTAGCTCAGATTGATGAATGGCCATGGCCGTGCAGTCGATGACCACAGACGCCCGAGAAATCCCCGTCTGGAGTGAAATCTGCGAAAGACAAGCCAGGTCAGCTGCCTTTGAATTGGCGCGTCACATCCACGCGCATTTTGGCGAAACTCAGCTAACCCTACGAGAAACGTCCCTTTCCGCGCTCTACCAGGAATGCTCACAGCGCTTCCTCGAACTCTTCGTCAAGAGCTACGACACGGAAGTCCGCAAGCTGACGGGGTTGGCCCTTACGACTGGCGTTTCTCCTGCCCGATTCAAAACACAGCCGGCGGCGACGCTGTTCGAGTGCGATGATTACTCGGATGCAGAAGCCGACACTGTAGACGATCCTGTTTCGCTGAAAACCAAAAACAAGCAATTCTTCCGCCGCCTGTCATTGAAAGTGTTTCAGAGGGGAAAGGGACTTTTCCACAAACAGCACTCGGACGAGCTGGAGCTCTCGGGTTCTTCTAGTCAGAACAAGAATGAGCGGGGCATTCACGCGGTCAAAGGGAGGACGCGGTTGTCCAAAATCGTCGTCGAATGTCTCAAAGAGGGTACAGTCAATTATTTAACTACTGAGAGCCTCGATGGAAGCCAGAAGTGGGAACACTGCCGTTTAGCCCTCGTCAAAACAGTCGGCGGGTACATGCTGGAGTTTTTCAGCCCTCCCAAAGCCAGTCAACCGAAATGCGGCGTCTTCTGCTCGCTCATCACGGAAGCTCGGGAAACCACTGCCCTCGAGATGCCCGATCATGAGAACACATTTGTACTTAAGGTTTGACTCTGCATTGCAAGTTTTCTTATAATAAACCACGCTTATCCGACGAACTTCTCGCTTTGCAGGCTGCCAATGGGCTGGAGTATGTAATCGAGGCACAGGACCCTGACGACATGCACAGTTGGCTTCATTCGATCAGACTCTCGGGTGCCAGGTCAATGGACACGCAGTTTGGGTTGGTGAATAATTTTTTTAATCTAATCTTCGCTAAACGTGCTGTCTTTCCAGCTTCCAGGAGGAGGTTACAAACCACGGAGGATCTCAGTACAACTCTCACAGCGATACTCAGCCCCAGTCGTTGGGAGATAACGGTCATGACGAGGAAGCCGTCTTGAGGAAACGTACCTCAATTCATGGGTCCCAGCCGCTACTTTTCAATCACTCGTCACCGCGAACCGAGCACGATCATGGTATCCCCTGTTTGTTTAAAGGCAAGTTTCAAAATTAACGACAGTTCTTTTTAGATGTTAGTTACGACTTGTACGAAACGCTGCGGCACTACCCTTGGTTCCATGGAACACTGTGTAGGTCTGATGCAGCCGCCCTGGTTCTGCAAGACGGTGTAGCAGGGCACGGGATCTTCCTGGTGAGGCAGAGCGAAACCCGCAAGGGGGAGTTTGTTCTCACGTTTAACTTTCAGGGCCGTGCCAAGGTAAATCTAAATTCATTTCCTTTCTTTCCGACATGTTATAATTAAATTAATAACAACACTAATACTGTTACAGCACTTGCGAATGACCATCAGCGGGGAGGGACAGTGCCGCGTGCAGCACCTTTGGTTCCAGTCTGTTTTTGACATGCTGGAACACTTTCGACTACACCCGATACCCCTGGAGTCAGGAGGGTCGTCGGATGTGACGCTGACCCGTTACGTTGTGGCGGAATCTGCTCTCCAGGTTGCTTATCAGAATACTTAAAATGACTTAACCGTGATTAGTTAGTCGTATTCTTATCAGCTATGATAATGAAGTGTTTGTCGTTCACAGGTTTCGCTGACGAGGTCGAGCACTTTACAAGACAGACGAGTTCCTACTCCGCCCGCCAGTCGCGAGGTACTTTCCTAACCCGTGCAGTTATTCAAATAACGTTGATTCTTACCAGTGGGTAATGAAAACTCAAATCAAGGTTCTCTAAGGTAATAACCCGGGGAGGGTCGGTGCGGCTGCGGATCGACGCGCTGGAACCGGCGCCGACGCTGGAACGCCAGAGTAACGGAGGATCCACTCGAGCCATCGAAAATACTTATAGTTTTGTATAAGCGAGTGCAGAATTCTATTGGCTATAATTATTCTCTATACATGCGCTTGTGTGCGTTCGTTGTTTATATGCCAAAGGCTTTCGTGTAAAAAATAAATACATTTAATGGGGGAACGTCACTGTATACGGGAGAGGGAGCCGTGTGTCTAATGCTATAGTGTTAATTTTGTTGCCCTAATGTTGTTTGCACTGGATTTTGCTTGATTGTTTCGGCCGAGAATTGATGTACGAAAAGATTGTGATGCCAAATATTTGCTCACCTCAGTCACGACAATAAAGAAAAAGACAACTGTTCTTTGTGCTCGAAGCATGCTGTGTCTTATGAATTCCGAAAACAAAACAATAGATTAGTGACAGTCCGAAAAGTTTATTTCTTATATTTCGTAAGAAATCTTGAAAGTATCACTAAATCTGCAAAATTGGCGCGTATTAAGGCCGTATGCTGTCGAATGCAGTTGATCAGTTTTTACTACGACACTTGACATTGATGTCAAATAGCTTCAGCTGTAGGAAAACCTGCCAGGAAACCCAGTTATGATTTGCAAAATACTGGTAAAACAACCCATTTTTTAAAAAATAAAAAGGTTTGTGACGTTAATTTTGCTTTTAACTTTAAAGTTCCCGCGGAAACTCCTGAAAATACTCCTTAGTAGTAGATTATGAATCTACACACTCGGAAAAACAGTATAAAATTAATAAGGAAAGAAAAATTAAGAAAAAACAACAAAAAGGAAAAAGAGAAAAAAGGATAAGAACTAAATGAAAGAAAGGGAAAAAATGGAAAAAATTCAAAAAACTCAAAAAACTGCATCTGAGACCAGGAATCTATGATTCACAAGGTCTGCGATGACCGTACGAACGAGTAGTTCCTTAGTTCCATTACAATCAGTCGACTTATCTCCTCATTTTAGTTCGGCGATTGGCCGCTATAGGAGCGGGTAACAGCAGCGTTTTTTATCGGCCCCGCACGGTGACTTGACAATTACTTGTCTTCAAGATCTGCCCCAAAAACCAAGGCAATCCGTGGATAAATAGTCTACCAACGGAACCCCGTATAACTTGCGTACCGTGCAACCGTGTTTACGACTTCAGTTAAGAACAACTTTTTAGTGTAACGAATATTCCGAGTCTTAAGTAAAGGCAAAAGATTCCGGTAATCATTTGGCTCTTAGACCACATACAGAGTTGGCTAATGATCTCCGCACCCCAAAATGCACTCAGCAACCTTCTTCACATTCACGTAAGCCAGTATTTGGAGCGCTAGGGCTGGGGCTATACCACAGATCCTAGATTGATTCCCCCCTTCTAAAAAAGGTGGGCGAGTTAGAGGGCTCTGCAGTAGCAGCTGTCCACTACCAAGATGGCTGCCTCAGCCCATATTTGGCAGTTTTTTCGGTTTTTGAACATAAGTTTGATTTTTTGAAAATTTGGTGTTTATCTCGTCAAATTCAGTGCAACAAGTGCTGTCTGACGATGTGTTGTTTTTCTCAAATTGACGAAGCCTTCGGCCAAGTTAGGCTCCGCCTCCGAGGGGAGCCGGGTTTAGACAAGGGTTCAAGTCCGCCACCAGGGTCCCCGTGTATTGGGATAGGGATACCCCGTTATCCATCTAGTATATTCTATATCTGTGGGGTATATATTAACATTGGTTTGCTTATCATTGCTGACCAAGGTTCCTAGAAGGTTTTCAATTTCGGTGCCGCCAAGAGAGAGGCCAAGCATATTTGTGTTGCTATGCAGGAACCGCATATTAAGAGATGCGCAGTTCGTTGAACGAATCATTCGGAGGAGAACATAGCTCCGTGCGAAGACAAGAGTGGTAACTTACGGCACTTTACTTCAGAACCTGCACAGCATCTGACATAAAAGTAAAAATACTGACCTTTTAACTTGGTACTCGTATATGATACTGATTACATCTTCTAGGTTCTGGGACCTGGTAACATCATGCTTAACTCATGTCTGCTAGGCATCTTACTGCTTACCACTGTGTCTGGAGGACCTGATGAAAGTGGTGACCTCGAAGATCCGGGCACGAAAACAAGAGCGGCTGGTACGGAAGGCCAGTTGGCCAGAGTGACAATTGACGAAACGGACGACTCGTGGTCGAAATTGCAGATATCTCCCGAAGTTATCACCTCCATGCCTTACTTGAATTTCAGGATCAACATTTACAAGGACTCGGGAAAACTGCAAGCCAGCCAAGACAGACCCAAGTACTATTACGCTCCGCTTTCCGTGCTGGATTCGCAGAGCGCGGAGAGCAGGAAAAACAACGTGACCAACGAAATCGAGATGCGCTTTCGGGTTTACCTGTGGAGCGGGAAAGTTGAACAGGAAATTGCAAAATACCTCAGCCAATTTCTGAAAACTGAAGTTTCATTCGAACAAGTTCAGATCATCCCCTTCGAGCGAGTTATTCTAACGAGCACTTATAAGAGTAGTAATTATCAAACAATCGGCGATTGGATTCCCTACCAATTTCATCAATACGTCTGGTTCCGACTCGTTTGCTTCACCTTGGAAACGTGTGACAATCTAGCCGAGCAAATGCGCTTTAATTCGGAACAGTTTTCTCACTTAAAATTGCAATTCAACTTGGAGTCCCAGCAGTCCAGGCGAAGGGAAACCATCATAAGAGTCGATAACATTCTGTCGGGAGCCCTTTTTAGCGAGCTGAACCAACGGTTTCCCAAATCGGACGAGGTTCTTCTTACCGCTGCTGATGCCAAGCGCCTCGTTTCCGAGTCCGCAACCAATGTCATCCTGGAAACTTTCAGCGACGAGGAAATTGTTGACCAGCAGGCCCAGTCAACTATCTCCAGTTTACTTGAGAAACTTATGGTAGCAGGAAGGGAGGCCATTAGTTCAGACAGTAGCGAGCGCTGGAACTCGGTGTTCTGGAACGAAGACAATTACCGACCAGACAAAACAACAAAGACGTTCAACGAGGTGTACCGCAACTCGGTCGAGGAGGCGCAGGAGAAACTCAGAAACGTTATTTCGTCCTCGCAGAAAACCTCTACTGAGATTGGACTGGAATTTGAAGGATTCGGCTTCCAAAACGGTTTCACTCGAGAAACGTCCAATTCGAATGAGAAAGAGAAGGAGAAGTTCTTGAAAACCATCACCGAGGCGAAAGACACAGTCCAGTGGGAAGGGGAGAAATTCTCTCCCAAGCCAATGACTCTCTCCAGGGTGAACTTATCCAAAATTAGAAACAGTCAGAGTCTTCGTGACCTCACGACAAAGGTGAAGTACACTAAAGCTGTTCTTTCTACCGCCATCAATACACCTAGCGACTCGATTCAGTCAGAAGTAGGAGGGCCCTGGGAAGGTAAGACCCACCGTCAGAAAGACGTTTTTTTTACTCATTTGACGGGCATTCAGGCGTTAGCCCATGGCCCCATGACGTTTTTTTACACGAAAAGTACGAAGAAGAACTGCCAGACCTTTAACTTGTGTAGCTCCTTATAGTGGCGAGGAAGAATTCTCTCCTTAATTTGAACCCTGCCGCGGCTCAGTACACTTTTGACTCGCAACATTTTCTCAGCAAGTCACTGTGTTTGTTTGCGACTTATTCTCAAACTGTCTAGAATCTACAGCCAAGCAAGTTTTTGTAGTAGCGTCGAGAGATCTGACGGAATATTAAATATCCTATTTTCAGGCGTTAAAGCACAACTGGAGGACATGCAGAATAAGATAAAGAATTTGCAGGCTGCACAAGGGAACCAGCTAGCCTCGATACAAACAGAATTCAGCTCGCTGTCTCAGGTAAGCTGCAACTGTTTCAAGTTTGATAACAACTGTTGAAAAATCTTGTAAACCGTGCTTCTTGGCAGAATATGAAACCAACGGTTGGCGCCATCAACGCCTTGTTGAAAAAGATGACAAGCCCAGTTTACTTTTCTGCCTACCGAAAGTCACGGTTCGGGAGAACCAGAGCCACTTTAACGTACGACGGATCTTGGGTGAACAAGGGTGGTGCCCTCGATATAAAAACGGGAATCTTCACGGCTCCTTACCGTGGTATCTACCTGTTCTCCTTCAACGGTTACTTCGATGATGATAATGCGTGGAACAGTGTAGTGCTTGAGGTCGATGGTAAGCCTCGCGCTGGAGCCGGGCACAGTAGCAGCCAGCTACAGTGTATTTTCATGGGACCAGGTAGTTCGGCTTGGGCAAGCCGGTACAGTCCACGGGCAGCTACGACTGGATTGTCGCAGACTCTAGAGTTGACTCGAGGAAGTCGAGTCGGCATCTTTTTCGGTGCGTCTAACTTGTACGATTCGCTTGACGATAACACATTTCAAGGTCCGTACTACGGTACCCAGTTCAGCGGCATGCTCCTCCATAACCTGGAGTGAATTCTCTTTCGTTTTCAACCTGGCTTGGATTCTGTTATCTTTTCCCAGTAACGTTCAACCATTCAGATTTCAGTTTAACTTTTGACGGGTGTAGGGATAACACACGGCGACACAGTTTCGGTTAGCCTAGTTCTAGTTCAGTGTGTACACTACTGGGTAGCAGATTCTGCATGGAAAGTTAACTTCTTCCTTCATTTTCTAGTGATGAATGTTGACTTTTTGAGCAGTAAATGATCAGGGTTCAATACAATGCTTAAGTGTTCTTATTGACAATGTCCATTCTAAGACAGTGATTCTGTGGCTAATTTGTTCCGGTCAAATATAAAATACCTTCTAGGCCGCATGACTGCAATTCTTCTAGTGTACCTTGCCGTAGTATACGGTTAGTAAACCCTGTCGTAGGATACGGGACTCAACCTAAAGTCATTGCCTGAACATGTCTTGACTAATGGAGCGGTGCACAGGTAATAATAGAATTATGCACTATTTGATCGTATACGGTCACCGCTGAGGTCGTGAACCCTTGCAAATCGGGGTCTCTAAAGTAAATAGCTATTTATATGTCACTCAGTTTTTACTTCTTAAAGATGCAACGTATTACACACAGAACGTAGTCAGGTGGTTTTTGCGTGCCCAGTGAGGCTTATAGTTGGAAGAAAACTAACGAGTAACATTTCAGTAATAAGTAATTATGAGAGACCTCTTTAGATTTGCGTGACAAGGCGATGATGACGCGGATGTACGCATACGTCTAATATTTGCATATTTGGCATTTTTTCAAGGCCCGAGTTAAAATTAATCTAACGTGTAATACCAATCCACTGTCTATAGCGTGTCTAGTGTTCGTTCCACGGCATGTCGAACGATAGGTTCACAATCGCTATCTTACTTGATTCAAGCACATCTTTTATTTTTAAAATTACTTGAAAAACAAATTTTGTCAAAATTATTTTCATAAGAAGATTTACCAGAGAGGCCTGGCACTTCTGGGCATGCGCGTAGAAACACTGAGGCGGTGTAGCGTACACCGAAAACTTGAGAAGTTTATTGGCCTCTCAAATGCTGAACTTAAAGTTACAGTTTCAACCATATGTGTTGCTAGTAACCAGTCTCTTACTGACCTTTTCACCCGCGGTTGCTGAAATTTTTTTTTAATTTGTGGCGATTAGACGGCAGTTTTCGGGACGCCAGGGCTTCAGTTACACTGTGCTTGTTTTTTTTGGCTAGCAGCGCCTTTGTAAGAGATAAACGGCCAGGCAGACAAACAGAGAAATAAGCATAGATGAATGCTTGGCTAATTAGATAGATCGATACGTAGTTAGATTAAAAGATTGAAAGATAGATAGATAGACAAACAGAGATAGACAGATAAATAGTTAGCCATATAGATTACTCATAGAAGTAGACCGATAGACAGATGGATAGACAAATAAATATGTAGACAGATAAGATAGATAGATAGATACTGTCATGCGTAAATTGGGTACCAACTAGGATCTAACACGCTTGGCATATGTCACGAGTAGATTAGGTACAAGGTATTTCTAAGACGCTTTCGTTAATCGTAACGAAAGGGTTTGATTGGCCATATCCAATCGGTGTGACGAGTTCAAGGAGCTAAGAGCAGGCATATGTGGTTACGATCACGTATGTTGTGTGAACGACACTGCCGGAAGCCAATCCTTTAAGCAAAGGCTTTAAAGACGGCCCCTCAAGGGGATTCGAGAGAGTCTGTGAACAGAGCTTCGTAAAGAGTCGTGCAGGGTAATCCATCGCCCCAACCCTTGAGCGTAAAGCACCATACAAGGCAGGAAGATTACTTGTGCTAAGCGTGTCAGTGTATTCACAAGGTGTGTCAATACAATTGTGTGCCTTAAAACAACTTCGATTGTAACGATTATTTAGGACGTGGTGCTAGTTCTCACCCCCGTATCAGAATTAAGCATCACAATACATAGATAGATTGATAGTTACATAGATAGAAAAATTGGCAAAATAGACGGATAGGGGGACAGATAGTTAAATGAATGAATAAACCTATGGGTAGACAGATAAACAGCTAAGAGAACTGTTTCCAGCGCTGGAAATATGATACGAATTATACGAGTGTTGCCATGCAGTAATAGTTCAGTATCAAGGGACCTACGAAGCCATTCTGGCAATAGCTTCTTGACGAGACGGAGCCCTCGCAACTTGAAAGTTTACAAGTAAGTAAAGCTAACAACTGTTCTTATAACTCGTATAAGGATGTGTTTTTATACCTTTATGCGTCCGCAGCTTTTCACCAGCAAGATTTTTAACTACTGCAATTTTCATTATGACGACATGTACTTGTAAAGATGCTTAGCTTTTCAGATAGAACTAGTTGATTGCCATATTTGTAATGTGTATCAAGATAAGTGTACTTTCAGGTCATAGGCTTTTCACAAGTAGGAGTTGTATAACTAGTTTGCTACACTTGTACTTGTGTACGTCCTCGCTGGCTGTACCATGAATTTGTTGGACCTACTGGGCATCCTAGTCATTGCCACAGTCTACGGTAGGCCCGGGATTTCTGACACTGAACTACCGGAGACAACAGCTGATTTTTTTTTCACTGCTCTCAGCGCACGTAGAGCCGAGGTTCCATGGGAAGTAGGAGCACCTTGGGAAGGTACAAATCCGCGAGCAATTTGTGGTTATACTCGCTCTCTGACAGTTTTCCTTACACATCAGTAGATTAGTTACAGAAGTTTAGAAAAAAAATTAATCAGCTGCCTTGAACACATTCAACAAGCACAAAAGATGCACATCATGTGCTAGTAGACGAACTTTTCTTGAAGTATTTAGTACCTTATGGCGTTGAAAGGCGTACTTTAAAAATACGTTAACTATATAGGAGTACAATTTGTCCTTTTTAAGTTCTGTAATCTTGAAATTGTGATACTTGGTTTTCAGAATTCAAAGTTGAATTGGAGGGCAAACTGGCTACATTAGAGAAGAGACTGGCAAACCACCAAAATTCGCTCGACTCACTTAAAGCTGGAATCACATCGCTTACTGAGGTATTGCAACAGTTTCATAACATTCATATACGACGACACTGACAGCTTCTTGACGTTTGTCATTTGGTTCCATGAACAGAAAGTTTCTCCACTGTCTTCAATCCTAGCCAAACTGGGCAGGAAGAGTAAAACCCCGGTCTACTTTTCTGCCTACCGAACGTCAGAGTATCGCAAGTTGAAAACAACTTTAACGTACGACCAAACTTGGGTGAACGTGGGTGGTGCCATGAACGTGAACACGGGAATCTTCAAGGCACCTTACCATGGCATTTACTATTTTTACTTTAACGCTCACATCCAATATGGCACCGTAGCACTTCAGGTCAACGATGAAGGCCGGGCTGCAGCCGGCCATGTCTTTCACGAGACTTCTTCTAGTGGACTGTCGCAAATGCTGGAATTGAAACGGGGGGATCGAGTCAGCGTGTTCATCATGTCCCATTACATGTACGATGCTACTAAGAACCCCCATTATAAGGGCCCATACTACGGTACCCAGTTTACCGGTATGCTACTCCATAACCTGGAATGAATAATCTCTCCAACTTAACTGCCTCATTCTCGGTCAAGTTTATATCTCAGTGGAAGAACAGGGTTCGGGGGTTGGGTAATAGAATAAGTTGCGGTACGTTACCCATGGTTTTCAGCTGGGTGTGCACTCTGTTATCGGGGTCTGCGTAAGTGTTTTCTCTTGTTATCCATGATCTGTCGTTTGTTTACTTAATACATGACTAGGTTGCTATGGCTACTAGTGAAAAATGTGAGCGCCTTAATAATGTTAGTAGAATGGTCACGGTGTCATAGCTTTCAAACATAAGTTGTCGGAATATTTATCCTATAGGCTTTTGTAATGAGCAAAATACCCCATTCCTTTAAAAGCTATTTAAGTGCAAATAAAGGTCCTTGTTCGCAGACCTAACGGAAAAGAGACATGCACCATCCTACGCAGCTGGGATACTTTAGCAGCCAGCAAACTTAAACCGAAGCTTAAAAGGAAGTTTACTAACGAAAAATTGTAGCCGAGGGAAAATGTCGCAAGGGAAAGTAAGTCTTAAGAGCAAAATGTAGCAGTTGGTTTTGCTAGTAGCCACTGAAGACAATAGTACGAATCCTACTACAGTTTATATTTCACCCCGCTCAGGGGCAGTGTGGTATTAGTTCACACCAAAGTCTGCACGTTACCTATTGTGCACTTTTCGGTAACTTTGTTTGTTGCGTACAGTTAAGATAAGCAATGCGTTCAGTTAAGCAAAAATGGTTTTCTGCGGGGCGGGGGAAGAGAGAAAGAGAGATTCTGTACAGTAAACCGGAAGCTTTGACCCGTGTAACATAATGTGCTGGCGTCCTTTAATAATCGTCCACTCTGCAGTAAATAAATAAGGCTATCAAATCGCTGAACGTAAGGTTCAGGGTTTCAGATGCAGCAACCCATTACCCTTGTAACTTATCGTGCAAGTGACCTGTGCACCCCAGATGTTAAGGAACTCTGTTCATAGCTTTAAGTTAGCCAGAGTATACATGGAACAAGCGCTGGGGCTTAAATTTCATTGACGTTCTTATCATTGCTGTACGCCAGAGGTTCTTAGAAGTGTTTTGAATTGGCGCCACTCCAGAGAGATGGGCCAAGCATGTTTGGTTGCTACACAGAAACCGTATATGAAGAGCGACGCGCAGTTCATCAAACCAATTCTTCCGAGGAGAAGAGCAGCTTCGTGAGAACAGAAGAGCTTTGGTAACCTGCGGTACTTTACTTCAGGCCTTGTACAGCATCTTCCGAAGGTACGAACCCTTCAACTTGTAACTTGTACATCAAGCTAAGAGACAACTATCTCTTAGGTCCTGGGCTGCAGTACACCATGCTTTACTCGTATCTGCTGGCCATCTTCCTGATTGTCACTGTTTCTGGTAAACCTGGACCTGAAGACGTAAAAAAACAGGGGACGATAATACAAACGGTTGAAACGGCGGGCCCCAGGATTGGATCAGAAAGTGATGAAACGGACGATTCATGGTCGAAATTGCAAATTTCTCCTCAAGCCATCGTCTCCATGCCTTACATCAATTTCAGGATCAGTATCTACAGGGACTCGGGAAAACTGGAAGCCAGCCAAGAAAGACCCAAGTATTATTACGCTCCACTTTCTGTTCTGGATTCGCAGAGCGCAGATAGCAGGAAAAACAACGTGACCAATGAGAATGAGATGCGCTTTCGGGTTTATATGTGGAGTGAGAAAGTTGAACAGGAGATTGCGAGATTTCTTAGTAGATTTTTGAAGACCGAAGTTGCAACTGAACAAGTGCAGATTATACCTTTTGAGAGAGTTATCCTAGCGAGTACCTCTACGAGCGACAATTACCTAATAAGCAGCGAGTGGCTTTCCTACCAGTTTCACCAATATCTCTGGTTCCGACTTACTTGCTTGAATATGGAAACTTGTGACAATCTAGCAGAGCAAATGCGCATGAACCCTGAGCAGTTCGCTCACCTCAAGCTGCAATTTAGCTTGGAATCACAGCAATCCAGGCGAAGGGAAACCATCATAAGGGTGGAGAACATTCAGTCGGGAGCTCTGTTTAGTGAGCTGAACCAACGGTTTCCCCAATCAGATGAAGTTCTTCTCACCGCGGCTGACGCCAAGCGTCTAATATCCGAATCGACAACTAATATTATCCTGGAAACTTTTAGCGACGAGGAGATTGTCGATCAACAGGCCCAGTCAACTATCTATAATATACTCGAAAAACTCATGGTCGCAGGAAGGCAAGCCATTGATTCAGACAGTGACGAGCGCTGGAACTCGGTGTTCTGGAACGAAGACAACTACCGACCGGACAAAACAACAAAGACATTCAACGAAGTGTATCGCAACTCGGTCAAAGAGGCGCAGGAGAAACTCAAGGAGGTCGTCTCGTCATCGCAAAAAACCTCAACTGAGATTAAACTAGAGTTCGAAGGTTTTGGCTTTAATAACGGCTTTACTCGAGAAACATCAAACTCGAACGAGAGAGAAAAGGAAGAATTCCTGAAAACCATCACCGAGGCGAAAGACACAGTTCAGTGGGAGGGAGAGAAATTCTCGCCCAAGCCAATGATTCTTTCCAAGGTGAACCTGGCCGACATCAGAAACAACCAAACTTTTCATGATCTTACGACACTGGTGAAGTACACTAAATCTGTTCTTTCTACCGCCATCAATACACCTAGCAACTCGATTGAATCAGAAGTAGCAGTGATTTGGAGAGGTAAGAGATGTGCGAAATTGCATTATTTTTCTCTAATCGCTGGTAACGTTAACTTGCAAAAGCTCGTACAAACTCAAGACTGCCATCTTGCGTTAACTAACATGACTGGTCATTATATCCATGACAGTAGCGAAAAAGTAAAACTCGCCTGCAAAATTTAAACCACAAACTGAAACGAAACTTCCAGCCAGTCACAAAGTCGAAAATATAGTCTCTCCATATCTACATTTAGGCATTAAAGCTAAATTGGAGAACACGCAGACCGAACTAGAGAAACTGCAGGCTGCACAGGAAAGCCAGGCAACTTCTATGGGAACTCAAGTCAACTCTCTTAATCAGGTAAAATCATGATAACTGACGTACACTTCGAGCATTCATCTCCTAGAGATGGTTGTACGGCCAATCCTCCTAATGCGGAAAAACCTCCCAGAACATCATGCAAAAGCTCACATTGCATTGGTCAAAAGTCCCAATCGTAATGGGCAGACGCCACTTTGTACCCGCTCCGTCTTCATAGCGAGGGCTCCTCCTAGATCACCGTTAGTTTTGGGTGAATCAAATCAGCAGCAGCCTTATAAATATTCTTCCAACCAAAACGATAATCTTGAGTACTTGTTTTTGCCTTAATTGGATACAACTCTCTTGCTGGAAATGTATTGACCAGCGCCATCTCTAGTAATGTATGATCGAAGTGCAATTGTTGGACAATCTCTTGTTGTCCCCCGGGGAAATTTAATGCCTCACTCTAAATTCTGTTTTTCAACAGAGTGTCGTTCCGCTGATTGGAACCAGCATCGGTAATTTGGTCGACAAGATAAATAAGCCTGTTTACTTTTCTGTCTACCGGACGTCGACTTACCCAGACACCGGTAATACTTTAACGTACGATGAAAGCTGGGTAAACATTGGTGAAGCCATGAATATCAAAACCGGAGTTTTCACAGCTCCCTACCATGGTGTCTACTTTTTCGCGTTCCACGGCCACTTCTCGGCTCAGAATGAACGGAACAGCGTATTACTCAAAGTCGACGGTCAGTCCCGGGCTGCAGCCGGGCACAATGATAATACGCGGCGACTGGATATGTTTGACTCGTGTAATGTGCTGTCGCGACCTGGGGCTACCGTCGGACTGTCTCAAATCCTAGAGCTGACTCGAGGAAGTCGAGTTACTATTTGGAATGGCGCAGCTTCCACGTCAGAGAGTCTCGACCGTTATTTTGAATATGATGGTCCATACTATGGTACCCACTTTAATGGCTTCTTAGTTTATAATCTGGAGTGAATCTTGAATTTCTAACTGCTCAATCAGGATTACCTGCCGGTTACGTGATCAGTTAAGCAATTCATGTGGTCAGGGTTTGGGCCCACGGAAATATCATAGGTGTCGCTTGGTTCTAATTGGTTGCATTCTGTACTCATCTTGCATGTCAAGCTAAGCTTTGTAATGCTCCCTTCTGATTATTACCAGTCAGTTGTCAAGTGGCTTCTGCAATACATAATAATTCCCGGCAGACACTGCCTATGCAACAATTTTTTTTCATGATTATGAACCGCGTTAATCGATACATTACTGTGAGGTTTTTTCATTCTTGTAATATTTTATGTTACAGTTATAAATATCATTTATTTAATCGATCTGATAATAAACAGAAGATACCTAGTGGCTGGACAAAATCTTGTTAACACATTATGCCATATTTTAGAATCTGATAAAAATTATTTGGTGTGCTAGTCAATTCGAGCCATATTCACCACACAAAACCTAACAGAGCGATGTTTACTGCAAAGTACCTTATAACTTAATGTTCTACAGTAAACAGATTCTACAGTAAGGGCTGGGGAATCAAAAAACCCTGGCTAGATAAAAAAGAACCGAATTCTGGTCCGAAGATTTGTTACCATGCAAGAGAACTGAGTCAAAGTAACGAGTGCTCTTTATCTGACGGACCATTTTAAGGTTAAAGGGGAGCTGCTTGATAAAAAGGAGAATACAACTTGGTATAGTTATTGGTAGGTAATAAAAACATTAACTGGATCATTAATCTGTGATTAAAATGTATTGCATTCGGGTCTTTGGCACACTGAAACCATAGATTGCTTCTAAATATATTGGACAATGTATTGGTCTTAATATAGTCTCATGTGGAGCTAAGATTGCTGAAGTGGAGGGTATTGACTTTTCTCTTTGTTGAAACGGAAGACTCGCAATCGAAGCCTCGAATTGCTCATATTGGAGCTCAGAGTCTGTATATCTGGCTAGGAAGATAACACGTTGACAGGCTGACAAACTGCTGCGGCAAGCTTGCCGCAGCAAACAAAAATACTCTCAGAGTTTACAGGATAGACAATAACCTTTTGACTTGACACAATTATCTCAATACGACTTCTTGCGCGTATCGGTTCCTTGGGGTATCTCAAGTATATACAGGTATACTCAAGTATATGTAGTATATGTATGTACAGTATATATAAAGTATCTCAAGTGATACTTTTTGACTTCGCATTGACGATTGAGCAAGCTACGATCGCCATCATCTTCAGTTTTACGAACACCACAGTTGGGACTTGGGCTGTGTTGAGCAGCGCCAATGCACGCATGGCACGTCTGTAAGAAAGCAAACAGGAGATTAACTTACAGGACATTGATAATTACGTAAAGGTAAACAATACGAAAGACGAAGAATCATGACGTGAGTTTTACACGTCGATTTGTGCATGCGCAGCGATCCCTCACACAATCCGAGTCATCTCGACAACTTACTAAGAATGTAAAAGAATGTTTACATTCTTTACAAAGAAACATGTTACAGTTCTCTTAAAAGTCATACGAGTACATATATACTTGCAAAACTGTTTGACGTCCTCTTGACAGCCTTCTTTTGCTGTGCTGATCACACTCGATGACTTCTGCTATCTCTATAAAGCAAAAACATGGTTTAAATTGCTGTCAAACAAATGGAGAATAACCAAAGGATTACTAAAAACCTAAAGTTACTACGGTTCAGACCACATTTCACTTAAAGAGAAAAAGAGCATTTTCATGCAAACACCATAAGGCCCCATACAAAGAGCATGTCCAGGATTAGTAATCAATAGTTAAGCCCCAAACTGTGCCAGACGCCTATTAAAAACCAGTCACCTCATCTCCTCAATTTNACTTCTGGCGCTCTTTTCAATGGCGATTGACTCAACTGCGTACCCACGTGTCGTACATGAGTCGACTCTACATTTCACCCTCTTTTCAATTGCAAATTTTCCAGCTAATAAATAATTTTAGAATCATCTTCATTCGATTGCTACTCACAAACACACATAGCAATTAAAAAGGACAATTCATTCACTGAACATTATTTAAATGGGATCTAAAGTACGGCAGACAAAGCCAGATTACCTAAACCTAACCACTGCGAGAGTTTAAAATCACGAACACAAAAACTGAATTAAATTATAGCTACTGTACTGTGATGCAGAAAAGAAAGCAATGGAGACATACTATTCCTCGGTGAGGGTAGTACTATGTTTTTTCTTTTATTAACTTGAAAATTTTTTGTCCGTAAATACTAATCCAAAAAGCGAAGGCAATACTTGGATAACCAGTACACCATCGAAAGCCCGTATAACTTGCGTACCGTGGAACCGTGCTTACGAGTTCAGTTAAGAACTGCTTTTTAGTATAATTCCGAACTGTAAGAAAACGCAGATAGATTCTAGTAGCCATTTGCTAGTGACCTCCGCACCCCAAAATGCACTCGCCAACGTTCTTCACATTCACGTAAGCCAGTATTTGGACCGCTAGGGGCTTACATTACACTGATTTGCTTATCATTGCTGACCGAGGTTCCTAGAAGGTTTTCAATTTCGGTGCCGCCAAGAGAGAAGCCAAGTATGTTTGTGTTGCTATGCAGGAACCGTATATTAAGAAAGACGTGCAGTTCATCAAACGAATCATTCAGAGTAGAACATAGCTTCGTGCGAAGACAGAAGCCTTGGTAAACTTGCGACACTTTGCTTCAGACCCTGCACAGCGTCTGACAAAAGTAAATACAAACCTTTCAACTTCGTACTTGTATATGATCCTAATATAAATGCACCTTCTAGATTACTGGGACCTGGTGACGTCATGCTTTACTCATGTCTACTAGGCATCTTACTGCATACCACTGTTACTGGTAGTCCTGGAACTGGTTACATCCGAGATCCAGGGAGGAAAATGGAGACGGTTGGTACGGAAGGCCCGATGGCCAGACGAGTGACAATTGATAAAACGGAAGACTCGTGGTCCAAATTGGAGATTTCCCCCGAAGCTATCGCCTCCATGCGATACTTGAATTTCAGGATCAACATTTACAAGGACTCGGGAAAACTGCAAGCCAGCCAAGACAGACCCAAGTACTATTACGCTCCGCTTTCCGTGCTGGATTCGCAGAGCGCGGAGAGCAGGAAAAATAACGTGACCAATGAAACCGAGATGCGCTTTCGGGTTTATCTGTGGAGCAGGAAAGTTGAACAGGAAATCGCAAAATACCTCACTCAATATCACATACCGAAAATCGAAGTTTCAGTCGAACAAGTTCAGATCATCCCCTTCGAGCGAGTTATTCTAGCGAGCACTCATAAAGGTAATAATTATCAGTTAAGCGGCGAATGGATTCCCTACCAATATCACCAATACGTCTGGTTCCGACTCGTTTGCTTCACCTTGGAAACGTGTGACAATCTAGCCGAGCAAATGCGCTTTAACCCGGGACAGTTCTCTCACTTAAAACTGCAATTCAGCTTGGAGTCACAGCAGTCCAGGCGAAGAGAAACCATCATAAGGGTCGATAACATTCTGTCGGGAGCCCTGTGTAGCGAGCTCAACCAACGGTTTCCCCAATCAGATGAAGTTCTTCTCACCGCCGCTGATGCTAAGCGCCTCGTTTCCGAGTCCGCAACCAACGTCATCCGGGAAACTTTCAGCGACGAGGAGATTGTTGATCAACAGGCCCAATCAACTATCTACAGTTTACTCGAGAAACTTATGGTAGCAGGAAGAGAAGCCATTAGTTCAGACAGTAGCGAGCGCTGGAACTCGGTGTTCTGGAACGAAGACAACTACCGACCAGACAAAACAACAAAGACGTTCAACGAAGTGTACCGCAACTCGGTCGAAGAGGCGCAGGAGAAACTCAGAGACGTTGTTTCGTTATCGCAGAAAACCTCTACTGAGATTGGGGCAGAATTCGAAGGATTTGGCTTCAACCACGGTTTCACTCGGGAAACATCCGATTCGGACGAGAATGGAAAGGAGAAGTTCTTGAAGACCATCGCCGAGGCGATAGACACAGTCCAGTGGGAAGGGGAGAAGTTCTCGCCCAAGCCCATGACTCTTTCCAGAGTGAACTTGTCCAAAATAAGAAACAGTCAGAGTCTTCGTCTCACGGCAAAGGTGAAGTACAGGAAATCTCTTCTTTCTACCGCCATCAATACACCTAGCGACTCGACTAAGCCAGAAATAGGAGAACCATGGAAAGGTAAGACTCGCGTCAGGAAGGCGCTTTTTGACACGCAAGTTTTAGAGAGAACTTACAGATCTTTAACTTCAAGTTATGCAAGTCCTTACAGTGATTGGGAGTAATTTTTTCTCCCAATTTTCAATTTGCCGGCTCAGCAGAGTTATGAATTGCAAGATCACTTGTCAGTAAAAGTTTGAATTTTACGACTTAGTCTTGAACTACATAGAATTTGAAATGGACCAAGCGGCTTTCAGTAGTGTATTTTTCACGATGTACTTGTATTGCTTGTCTGACCCTAAGGTATGCCAACTTACGACTCTTTTGAGTACATAATAAAAGGTATACGTCAAGTCTGAGTATTAGCGTCGAAAAATCTGACGAAATTTACCTTTCTTGTTTACAGCCATTAGAGCAGAATTGGAGGAGATGCAGATTAGGATAAAGGGTTCGCAGGCTGCGCAGGGGAACCAGATTGCCTCGGTAAAAAATGAATTCAACTGGCATTCTCAGGTAAACTTTGTTATACAGTACCTGTTTCATGGTTTATAACGATTCTGACAAGTCTTGTTCAATCGTGTTCTTCATTCATGAATCGTGTTCATTATTGTTCAAATCATGCTTGTTTGCAGAAACTCAAAACCTTGATGAAGAAGATACCAGGCCCGGTTTACTTTTCTGCCTACCGAACGTCACCGTTCGGGAAAAGCAAAACCACTTTAACGTATGATGGAACTTGGGTGAACGTGGGTGATGCCATTGATGTAAAAACGGGAATCTTCACGGCTCCTTACCATGGTATCTACCTTTTCTCCTTCAACGGTTACTTTGATGATCAAGGTCAGTGGAACAGTGTAGTACTTGAGGTCGATGGTAAGGCCCGCGCTGCAGCCGGTCACAGTACCAGCAAGGTAAAGTGTACTAGCTTTAACCTCGATACTGCGGATTCGCTAGAGCCAGACTCAACCTGGCCACGAGCAGCTACGACCGGATTGTCCCAGACTCTGGAGGTGGCTCGGGGAAGTCGAGTCCGTATTTTTTTTGGTGGAGCCAACTTGTACGACTCTCTTCAAGATAAAACATATCAAGGTCCGTACTATGGTACCCAGTTTACCGGCATGCTGCTCCATAGCCTGGAGTGAACCTTAACAAAATAACCTGGTTCGGTTTCTGAAACCTTCTTCCAGCAATCCTGAGTTATTCAAATCTCAGTATAGCTATTGATGGGTTTGGTTTTTAGTTTAGCGTATACTGGGTGACAAAATTTCCATGGAAAGTTTACTTCTTCCTGCTGTCTTGAGTGTTAAATGTTGACTGTGCAATCAAAGGACTCATCCATGGTCCTTTAAAATCGCCAGCCAGGCCAATACACTGAATTAAAAAAACATTTCTGGTCAAATATGAAATACTTCCTATGTGTAAGACTGCAACTCTTCTAGTGCAGTAGTACCCTGTCGTAGTACGGGTCGCAGCCTGGAATCATCGGCTGGACATAATTTTTTAAAATACTGGAACCGAACAGCAATAAGGTATTGCTTCTAGGGAAACCACAGAATTACGCAATACCTCCTCGTATACGGTCACTGTTGACGTTGTGAATCTTGAGAATCGGGGTCTCAAATACTATCACTATCTAAGCCTTTCGGAATTTTAATCTGTAGCTTAAAGTCCCGGCTTTTACTTTTCACCACCATAACAGAGTAAACACTGGGCGGATTCAGTGGTTTTACGTACCCAGAGAGGATTATAGGTGCGAGAAATGAATAACATTCAAGTTATGAGTAAACGTCGATGGTACCTCTTTGGATTTACACGAATATCGGTGAATGCCCCATATATTATCATATATTATTGCTTGGCGTTTTACAGCCTGTCTAGTTCATGTCTGTCGTGGAATGACAGGTGTTCCAAGTCGCTTTCTAACTGGTTTCAAGAATATATACGCTCTTATTTTTGAAAGTTACTTGAATCTCCAAAAGAAAAATCACAATTCAGTCGCAATTATCATCTTTTAAAGCGAGGATTCTGCCCAAGGACCATAATCGCTTCTGTGCATGCGCATGGTAACTTGCGTTGTAACGTGCACTGAAAACTTGAGAAGCCAGTCGGCGTGTCCAAACCGCACACATTCGTTCCTGGTAATCAGTCTATCACTGACCTCTTTACTCCGGTTGCTGTGTTAATCTTTCTTGTGTGCGAGTGGACTGCAGTTTTCGGGTCGCCAGGTTGAAATTATACCACAATTTGTTTATTTTCCGGCTCGTCAAATGATGAACTTGAGACTGCAGTTTCAACCATGCGTTCCTAGTAATCAGTCTCTTACTGTCCTCTTCACCCCAGCTGCTTTAATATTTTTCTCATAAGCTCCGATTAGACGACAGTTTTTGGGACGCTATATAGGGTTTGAATTACATCGTACATGTTGATTTAAGCCATGCAACGTCTCTGTGATAAGAGAAAGGCCAGACAGGCAGACAAACAGATAGATGAATAGGTAGATGGTCAGCTAATGAGGTAGATAAATAGTTAGGTAAGGAAATGGAAAAATAGATTGTAGATAATTAGGTAAAGGTAGACAGACAGACAGTCATACAAGCAGACAGACAGAGAGATAATTAGATACATAATAGAGAGAGACAGACAGAAAAAAGTAAGATAGTAGATAGTTAGAGAGTTAGTTAGATCAATAGATAGATAGATAGATAGATAGATAGATAGATGGATAGAGATAAATAATTAGATAGACAGATGTATGGATAAACAGATAGGTAGACAGTTGGATAAAAACCGCTGAAAGAAGCGTTTTCCAGCGTTGGAAATATGATACGAGTTACGAATGTTGCCATGCACTGGTTGTTGAGTACCAAAGGACCTACACAGTTTGGAACCATTCGGGGAATAGCCTCGTGACGAAACGGAGCCTTCGCAACTTGATCGATTCACAAGGTAAGAGTTATTACGGATAGCTATACACTTGTAAACATATTACTATGACTTGTACTTTTATGTAGGTCCTCGGCTGGTTGAAGCATGAACTTTTTGCACCTACTGGGCATCTTATTCATCGTCAGAGTCTACGGTAGACCTGAGACTGCTGACACTGAACAACCGGAGACAGAAGCTGATGATTTTTTCACGGCTCTCACTGCACCTAGAGTGGAGGATCCATCGCAAGTAGTAGGGACTTGGGAAGGTACGATTTCACAAGCAAATTGCGATTACTATTGCGCTAGTTGTTCTCCTTGCAAATCCGCATATTGATTTAGAGAAGTTTAGAAAACTAAGCCGTTTTTTTTATCAGCTGCCTTTTACACGTTTATTCAGCAGAAAAGATATACAGCATGCTGCTAGCAGACGAACTTCTCTTAGGATATTTAGTAGGTTATGGCGTTAAAAGGCATCCGTCTTAAAGATAAACTATGCAGGAACCACAAGTCTTTCTGTAAGTCTGTTGATCGGTGTGAAATTTGTTTATCAGACTTCAGATTTGAAGTGGGGGAGAAATTGGCAGCTATAGAGAAAAGACTGGCAAACAACCGAAAATCGCTCGGCCAACTGAAAGATGGAATTTCATTTCTTGCTCCGGTATTTTGCAAAGAGTTTAAATTTGCTAGACACTGACACCTTCACATTGGCGTTTGTTCCATGATTTGTCAACAGTTAGAATCTCCCCTGTCTCGCGAGCTCATTGCTTCGAAAAAGAAGCAGCCTGAAACTCCTGTGTACTTTTCTGCCTACCGAAGGTCAGATTATAAACATTTGCAAAGCACTTTAACGTACGATGGATATTGGGTTAACCTCGGTGGAGCCATGAGTGCGAAAACTGGATACTTTAGAGCACCTTACTATGGCCTCTACTATTTCTACTTCAACGCTCACATGCAATTCGGCACCGCAGTGCTTCAAGTCAACGGTGAAAACAGGGCTGCGACAGGCCATCTCTTTGAAGAGACATCTTCGAGTGGACTGTCGCAAATGCTGGAGCTGCAACGGGGAGATCGAGTCAGCATATTCATTCAATCCTCTTACATGTACGATGCTACTAACAACCCCTACTATAAGGGCCCGTACTACGGTACCCAATTTACCGGTATGCTACTCCATAACCTGGAATGATTGTCTTTCCTCAACTTTGACTGTCTCATTCCTTGTGGGGCTCTCGGTTTGGTAGTACTATAACGTTACGGTATAATATACTCGTATGGTTTTCAAATGGGTATGCTCCATCACGAGCTCTGCATAGATGTTTTCCCCTAGTTACCCCGTGACCTGCTGTTCCATGGTTTACTTAATACATGATAAGGCTGCAACGGCTATACCATTGAAAAGGTTTGGTTTACACTGTGTTGATGTTAACAGATATAGGTTATAACACAGGCAGTGCAATATTCTTGCGGATAGAACACACATGCGTAATTTTTTACGGGTTTGAATAGCTTTTAAAATTAACATCGTCAGGTCTTCAAAATTCCCCCTATGTTGACGGTGGTGAACGATAAATGCCTCAGTCAATACACACATGCCGATTATCCCATAACCGGGAAAAATCATCAAAATGTTAAAATGTTAGGTCCCTTAAAACTTGATTATAGTCAAAAGTCTCGGTCCACGTTTTGGAACTGTTCACCAAAGCGGCAGCAGTTTTAATATTTGAGCTACCGAAGTCCAAGAACAATACTACTAATAGTAAAACAATGAAAAGCTTCCCTCTTAGAGTTAAACGTAAGATAATTCCCTTGGATGTACTCTGCAATCCACCATGTGGGCATGTGTGAAACCGTGATAACCATTATACTGGAGCATAAAGTGTAGATTAATATGTACATTACTAGTAACATTGTTGCTATTTTTAACATATTAGTAAAATATAATAAGTATCCATTAATTACATTTATACTAATAAAGAATTAGCCATTTTATCTTATATTTATGTTGTAATTCAGCACTGCAGCCAATGGAAAAGGCTGAAAGAAAAGTTAGTTTCATCCGCATAAAATGAGCAATTCGTTTCTTACTGAAAACCATTAAAGATAATAATGCGAGTCTTGTTACAGTTTCCATTTCATCTTGCAAAGAGGTAATACAAAAAAATGTGGTTCATCATCAATTCTGCCGAATGTATATCGTGCTATATTGGGTAAACTTGCGCTTCTTGTGTGCGCAGTTGAATTAAGCAATGCGTTCCAGTGAAGCAGAAGCGGTAGAAGGCAGATATAAACAGTGTTAATTATACTAAACCATACGCACTACACTCTTCTGCTGATATTATTCTCTGGCGCCCTTCGATAAATCCATCTGCAGCACATAAATTGCCGAAAATAAGGTTGTGGGTTACATATGCACCATGAATATGACCCATGTAATGATGACATCTTCATCCCAGATGCTAACGAAGCTTCTTCATAATTTCCCTTAAAGGCAAGTATCTGGAGCGACGGGGCTAGAATTACACTGATCTGCTTATCATTGCTGCTGTGCACACAGATTCTAAGAAGAGTTTCGATTTCGGCGTCGCCACTGAGAGGCCATAAGTACGTTTGGGTTGCTATGCAGAAACCGTATATGAAGAGCGACGCGCAGTTCATCAGAACCAAACATTCAGAAGAGAACAGCTCGTGTAAAGAGAGGAGCCTTGATAACTCGCGCCACTTTACTCAGACCGTGTACAGCGTCTGACAAAGGTACTCTTTGACTTGTTACTTTGTATATCAAGCTAATACAACAATACTTTCTTCTATAGGTCCTGGACCTGCTGAAACTATGCTTTACTCATATCTACTAGGCATTTTACTGGTTATTCCAGTTTCCGGTAGAACTGAAACTGGGGACCATGACGAAGGGGGGACGGCGAAAATACAGCCGGTTGAAACGGAGGGCCCCAGGATCAGATCAGCAAGTGATGAAATGGACGATTCGTGGTGGAAATTGCAGATCTCTCCACAAGCCATCGTCTCCATGCCTTTCTTAAATTTCAGGATCAACATCTACAAGGATTCGGGAAAACTGCAAGCCAGCCAAGGGAGAACCAAGTACTATTATGCTCCACTTTCTGTTCTAGATTCGCAAAGTGCGGTCAGCAGGCAAAACAACGTGACCAATGAGTTCGAAATGCGTTTCAAGGTTTATCTGCGGAGCGACAAAGTTGAACAAGACATCGCAACATATCTTAGCAGCTTTTTGAAGACGAAAATTGAAACTCAACAACTGCAGGTTATTCCTTTTGAGAGAGTTATTCTCGCGAGTGCTTATACAAGCGATAATTATCGCATAAGCAGCGAGTGGATTCCCTATCAGTTTCACACATTTCTATGGTTCCGAATTGTTTGTTTGAACCTGGAAACTTGTGACCATCTAGCCGAGCAAATGCGCTCGAACCCAGAGCAGTTCTCACACCTGAAGCTGCAATTCAGCTTGGAATCTCAGCAGTCCAGGAGAAGAAAAACCATCATTAAGGTGGAGAACATTCAGTCGGGAGCTCTGTTTAGTGAGCTGAACCAACGGTTTCCCCAATCAGATGAAGTTCTTCTCACCGCGGCTGACGCCAAGCGCCTAGTATCCGAATCAGTAACCAACGTCATCCTGGAAACTTTCAGCGACAAGCAGATTGTTGCTCAAGAGGACCAGTCTCCCATCTACAATATACTCGAGAAATTAATGATAGCAGGAAGAGAAGCCATTAGTTCAGACAGCGGTGAGCGCTGGAACTCGGTGTTCTGGAACGAAGACAACAACCGACCGGACAGAATAACAAAGACGTTCAACGAGGTGTATCGCAACTCGGTCGAAGAGGCGCAAGAGAAACTCAGAGACGTTGTTTCGTTATCGCAGAAAACCTCTACTGAGATTGGAGCAGAATTCGAAGGATTTGGCTTCAACCACGGTTTCACTCGGGAAACATCCGATTCGGACGAGAATGAAAAGGAGAAGTTCTTGAAGACCATCGCCGAGGCGATAGATACAGTCCAGTGGGAAGGGGAGAAGTTCTCGCCCAAGCCAATGACTCTGTCCAGAGTGAACTTGGCCGACATCAGAAACAGCCAAACTTTTCACGATCTTACGACACAGGTGACGTACACTAAAGCAGTTCTTTCTACTGCCATCAATACGCCTAGCAACACGATTTCATCAGAAGTAGAAGCGATGTGGAAAGGTAAGACTCGTGCCAAGTTGCACTCCTTTTCCTCTGAACATTGGCATACGAAAACTTGTACCATAACGTCTCAGAGTGCCATCTTGTTTTACCCAACATGACTGCTCATAACGTGCTTATTATATTCACACATTAACGAAAAGATCTTAGACACTGTCTTAAGCAACTGAACGTCCCGGTGGACACGAACACCCTTCTTGGTCTCAGAACTGACCTCCCGATCAGCGTCCAGTTCAGGATACGAGCCGGACTTGAAAAATTTCTTAAGGCCTCAATGGGGCTCCAAAATTGTGTTGAAAGTTTGAGCTAAAGGCTAGAACGCCGTCCACAAGGACCAGTTAGTAACCGGTGCAAAGAGGATCTGCTTTAATAGTTCCTACAGCACCGCAAACAAATCAACTCAACTCAACTCATTAGCGAAAAGATAAAACTTGCTGTGCGAGTGCACATTCTGCTGCGAGAACTGAAGTACACATTGAAATGAAGCTAGCAGCTAGTTATGGGATTTAAAATAAAAGTTTGTGTATACATCTACTTTCAGGCGTTAAAGCTATGCTGGAGAACACACAGGCTGAACTAGAGAAAGTGCAGGCTGCACTGGACAGCCAGGCAGCGTCAGTGAAAACTGAACTCAACTCTTTTGATAAGGTAATATCCTGGTAACTGATACATACTTCGAGCATACGTCACCTAGAGATGGCTGCACGGCGAAAAAGTTTTATCCTCCGGAAGCAAGAGCTTCGCAAAGCATTCTACAAGAGCTCGTATCCCATTGGTCAAAAGTATGATGTCACCCAATTGTAGTGGCGGACGCCAGTTTGCGTCGCTCTGGCTTCGCAGTTAAGGCTCCGCCATTTTTAATTGGGTGAACCAATTATTAGCGACCTAACTAAGATTCAGCAACCAATAACGATAATCTTTAGGTACAAGTTTTCTGCTCAATGACTAGCGCTATCTCTAGGGACATTTGCTGAAATAGATGTACGTGTTACGCAATCTTAGGTTGCCGCAGGGTTCACGTAATGAATCACTTGAACTTTGATTCTTAACAGAGTGCCAGTTCATTGGTCGGCGTCAGTGCTTTGATGAAGAAGACAAAGATGGACCCTGTTTTCTTTTCTGCCTACCGCAAATCAATTTACCCAAACACCAACACCACCTTGACGTACGATGGAGGTTGGTTAAACTACCGTGGAGCCATGAATGGGAAAACCGGAGTTTTCAAAGCTCCTTACCATGGTATCTACTTTTTCTCGTTCCACGGTCATTTCTCAGCTCAGAATGAGTGGAACAGCGTATTACTGAAAGTCGACGGTCAGACCCGGGCTGCAGCCGGGCACAATGATAATACGCGCCAACTGGGTGCGTCTGACAGATGTGATACGCTGTCGCAAATTGGAGCTACCGTCGGATTGTCGCAAATCTTGGAGCTGACTCGGGAAAGTCGAGTCAGTATTTGGTATGGTGCAGCTAACACGTCAAAAGAGCTCAATCCTCGTTTTCAATACGATGGTCCATACTATGGTACCCAGTTTAATGGTATTTTACTCCATACACTGGAGTGAATCTTGAGTTTCTAACTGATTGACCAGGATTACAAGATGAATCAGTTAAGCAATTTATCTGGTCAGGGTTTGGGCCTAGGGAAATATCATAGTGTCGCTTGGTTTGTAATTGGCTGCATTCTGTACTGATCTTGCATAGCAAGCTAAGCTTTGTAATGCTCCCTTCTTTTAGATCCTTACCTGTACATTTGTCAAGTGGCTTGTGCAATACACAATAATTTGCCGCAATACACTGCCTGTGCAACGTTTTTTTTCCTAGTGATGATGATGATAATGAACCGGTTAGTCAACTGGAGGCATATTCACCACACAAAACCTTTATGTGATCATCAAAGATCATATAGAGCGATGTTTACTGTAAAGTGTTCTACAGTAAACAGTTTGCTGAAAAACCCTGGCTGCGGATCAAAATAGCCGGATTCCGGTCCGAAGATTTATTTCCATGCAAGGGAGCTGGGACAAAATAAGGAGTTGCTGTTTATCTGACGGATCATGTGAAGGGTAAACAGGGAGGTGCCTGCTAACAACGGGGAATACGACTTGATATAGTTATTGGCTGGTAATAAAAACATTAACTCGATCATTAAACCTGTGATTAAAAGGTATTGTTTTCAGGTCTTCGGCGCACTGAAACCATGAATTGCTTCTAAATATATTGGACAATGTATTGGTCTTAATTGTCTTCCGATTAAGAAATAACAGTTGGCTTAGAAAGACGATTCTTTCTTTTAAGAAAAAAGTTAGTGTCACAGATCACTGTAACCGACTTGCGAAAAACCACGTGAAAATGTCCGGAAAAGCAAACCTGGTATAAAATGAAGTATTCAGCTAATTTTAATTAGCTTTATAATGCCTTATTGAGACAAGATTAAGCTATTAACTTAGTAATTTTGTTTTGAAAACTAGCTGCAATATAAAGAACCTATCGTAAAACAAAAGAGCTGCCGATTCTGCGCGATTTTTTAGCAGCATCGACGCCCAGCGGGTCACGTGACCATCGACATCGTGTCACCAGTTAAACAGTGATCACTGAACTATTAATGAACTGAAAAATTATAACAAACATAGTACTACCCTCACCGAGGAATAGTTTGTCTCCATTGCTTTCTTTTCTGCACCACAGTACAGTACTTA
>JAIQCU010000443.1:0-48574 GCA_022114935.1 Leptestheria dahalacensis | reverse complement strand
TGCAGAACCAGCAGAACTTCCAGTTTTCCCAGAACCAACAGTTTGTTCCTCAGTTCCAGCAGGCTGGTCAACAGTTTCAACAAGCCGGTCAACAGTTTCAACAGATTCCGGCTCAGCAGCAAGTGCCAGCATTCAACCAATTCCAGTTCCAGCAGGCGGGTGCCAGTCCGCAGTTCGGTTTCGACTCGGGTTTCGGCAACACAGCGCAGTCAACTTTCTCTTCAGGCAACTTTGTCAGCAAACGAGAGTTCGGACACAGACCGAACACAGCATGGAGATGGAGCTAGACACAAACATTTATCCGATGATTATTTAACTCGTGCCAATTTGCACTTTACGGTCAAAGGCTAATTAATAATACCTGACACGTGAAAGTCCTAACTTAATGAGAGACGTAATCCAGTTAACGCGAAGAAATAAATAAAGTGATGATTAATATAATAATCATACTTGTATTACTCTTCTTTTATACGTGCCTCAAGACGCCACCAGGGACTGCACATGAAAGACCAAAAACACAAACACAAAATAAACCTGCAGACGTGGAACAATATATTCAATATAGGGGGGAAAGAAACAAACCAGGCTTCTATAAATTATATTGCAACTGAATTTTAACTGGAAATAACTGAAAAGGCAATTATCTGACTGAATCATAACGGAAAAGGGGAATTTAAAATTAACTGGACGCAGTTCCGCTCTCAATGAGCTTGACGATCTGCTGCTTCACCAGCTTGGTCGCGTCCCCGGCTTGCGGGATGAGAAACCTGCAACGGTAATCAGTCTTACTATAGAACAAATAGAGCACACGTCTATATCTGGTAATACCTATCCATGTCAGTAATGACTACATCATCGCCCTGCGTTGAACCGTACTTGAACGTGATGAACTCGGGATACTTCTTCTTGCTTGTGATCTTCATGATGGAGAGCAGAGAACGCATGACGCTGAGTCGGGCGTAGCCCGAGCGCTCGCTCACTTCCCGCAGAGCGTACAGGTGGCTCCCCGTCACCAGCAGATAACTGAGCAAAGACAAGGCGCAAACTAGTAACTTGATCAGCGGCAGCAGCTTACTAGGAGGTCTCACCTGGGATACACGTGGCCGCTTTCCTTGACTTCATGGCAGCGGAACGACTGAATGACTTCGGGTTTCTTGAGCCAGGCCGAGATGGAGACGAGTTCTCCCTGTAGAGGCTCGTCCTCCCGGTCGGAGCAGCTTCCAAACGTAATGCCATCTTCAGGGTTGAGAAAACAAAAAATAATCAAAACTCAAAAAGGAAAGCAAGTTGCAAATTATTTAAAAAATTGTGAAACAAAAATAATAAGATAGCTAGAAAGAGATTGAAGATGTGCCTTCATCTTGGTCATCGTCGATGGTAAACACGGGCGCCAGGTTCCGATACAGTTTTCCATTGCCATCTTTGGATGCCGTGTTTTTGGATCTGCCGCCATCTTTCGACATGGTGGACCCGCCGGCGAGTTCCCCACCGCCCACCGGGTTAACAATGTAATCGACCAGCTTCTCTTTCATTTCAGAGGATTTCAAGCGGAACTTGCTGAAGAAATTGGACTTTCTCAATTCCTCCTTGGGTAGACTGCTCTGCTGTAATGAACCAAGTTGCATTAGCGAAACCAGTAAGCTTACAAAGTAGAACAACGGCTGGGTACCGAACTGGACAGGGACGTGGCTCCTTTGACTTCGGCAGGTTGGCACATGAGGCAAAGAGACGGATTATGGTCAGTCAAGCCCAGGGTGATTTTATTCTCCACCGCTAGAGCCTCGTGAACGGCTTGGAATCCACCCCGCACCAATCCGACAAAACGAACGTGCCGCTGCAGGAAGAAGGAAACCACCATGTGGACGTACTGGTCCTCGGCTTCTCGTCCCGAGCCAAAGAAAACCAGATGCTCTCCGCCCGCTGCGGATTCAGCGGCTATCGACTGTTTCTGAGCCGAGAGCAGCGCCTGGACCGCCACTCCGAAAGCTTGAGGTTCACTTAAAAGCTGTTTACATTCAAATTAAATGGAACCGAAACGATAAAATAAAAACAACTGAATTACCAAATTGCAGTCGAGGTGAAAGGCGGTGGGTAAATGACCGGCATTGTAGTGTTCGGCGGGCCGGCAGTCGACTAAAAAGAACCGCAGTGCCCGTCCCTCCAGCTCGCTGAACGGTGTCGAGATTAAAGCGCAGCTGGTGAGCAGCTCGGCCACAGAGACGGGGAGACAGAGGGCCTGCGACAGGACTTCGCTATTCTCAGGGCTCTGGCAAACCTCCCCGAAGAGCAGCTGGTGGTAGTCTCTGCGCAGGGACAGTGGGGTCTGCGCCGAATACAAGATGGCTAACGAGCAGAAGTCGGGAATGTCAGCGGCCTCCATGTGTTGCGGGATAGATGTGATCAGCTCGACGATTTCGGCCCGATCTCTGCCTTTCAGAGCGACTATATCTTCCCTATATGAACAAAGTTAAATGCCTTTTTCGGACGAAACATTGTCAGTTCAGATGTAGATTACTTGGCATTGATGAGAAGAACCAGCACGAGGAAGAAGACGAGAAACGGGTCCCCGTGAACGAAGTAGCAGTCCCAAAGGGCCAGCGTGGCGCTAAGACTGCACGAGGAGGCGAACAAAGTTGAAAACTGCACAGACCAGTGGTTACGTCATACTTTATTTAGTAACTGACATAAGAGATAGTTCCGAATTACCCAATTCGCAGCGTAGAGATCAGGCGTTACTTTATGCGAGTCCATAAAGGAACAGAGCTCAGGATCGTGGTAGAGTAAAAGCAGCCGCAGTAAATGCATGGGGTTCCCATTATTTTGGCACTGTCTGTACAAGAGGAAATTATCTAACCACGTGCCGTGCAACAACTAGAATATTCTTCGTACTTAGGGATGTAGAGTTCCATTATCGCCTCGAAGCAGCTGTACAAATCATTGCGCTGAAACTTCTGAGCAATCAATGGGGTTAGAATACTGAACCAACCGCTGCATGAGCTGTACGCTCTCTTGTGTTGCTTGCAGAAGAACGTCAGAATCGACTCCAGGTCTGAGATTATCGACAGCTTGTCATCCTCCTCGTTGCTCAACCCCTCGACGTAGTTGCCACAATCGTCCCGTAGGGCGCTCTGATTCTCCAGATCGAACACCTCGCTGAAACCCTGCATGGAGTTCTGAGCGGGGATGACTCCTAGAAAACGTTGCCATACCTGCGGGCGGAAGGACTCGGGAAGCGTCTTGCCTTTGCACAGCCGCCGCAGGTCAGCAAGGCTGCAGTGCTCCCCGAATGCTGCTTCGAGAGCCAGCGTCCTATTATGGTATTTAAAATAAAAACACATTTCAACTTCCTTTCACCAAAATAAACATTGACTGACTAAAAAAAATATCTTTCAGCCAATTTCGTACGAACCATGGCGGTATCAATAAATTATTCAAACTCCAATTTATTAAGTTATGAATTAAATCCAATGCTTTTTAAGAGAAAACTATTCGTTGGATAAACAGAGAATATTTTAGATTTATTTACAGAGTCGAGTTATCGTCATCAAACTCCGCCATTTTGACGTTTCTTCAGATCGTCTGCTTCGCTGTACAGCCAAGGTACAGCCAAGTTGCGGCTCCTGAAAACAATCCCGCGTTGCCAATTTTTAAAAAATCTCACAAGTAGCCGATTCTCCAAAAATATCATTAATAACTGATCAATCTTTTAGTTAATTGTTTGAAAACCTTACCTATACTCAAGATATGACTTAAAACGAGCCACTGGATCATAGGCAAGTAGTAATCGAAGATGTCAAAAAGATGGGAAACAAGAAAAGCCAAGTTCAGGTTAAATTGTAATTTTCTATATTATGATGGGGGATACAAGAATGAAAGGGGGGGCGTGGCCTGATCTGCAGAAGGGCGGAGGGGAGTGGCGTTTGTGTGGAAAAGAGATTAAAGAAAAACAGCTACCGAAAACATATTTCACAACAGAGATTAAAAACAAGGTTGGAGAAACGAGACAGTACAAAAAGACAAAGCGCAGATAAACTCACTGCCATCCTCGACATCGATTCCAGTTTTTGCAAACAGAGAAAGAACGGCAACCTAGATTCACCTGAGAAAAAATGGCGGAGAACGGTACTACGCTGTGGAGCAGGTCAACGGGAAGGGAGGACAGAGGAGCAATTGAATAAATGAGCACGATATTCCATGGCAATCTTGCACACGTTACCTATTAGCAGGGTATATAGACAGAGAACCAAAAAAAGAAACAAGATCAAGATTGAAATCAGCCAGAGTGAAGTATCTTGGTGGAATGCATTCTCTTACAGAGCGAATGTGTAGATAGGGCGCCCGTTTTGTTTCTTCTTCTACTCTTTTCAACTAGACTTCTTTTAAAAATTAAAGTTTGCACATGAAAGCGTTGTTTTTCTCATCTTTCGCCAAAAGAAATCCAAAATCGCTAATATGGGTTAATATTTTATCAGTGAAGCCAACTCGAGAGACTAACTACAAACAATACTAGCTTTCTTCCCCATGGTTCAATTTCCATTGTTTTTTTTTAAACGTCTTCCAGCACTGCTCTTCTCCTCATTGTTTCATTAATGGCAAAAACATGTTGAATTTAGCTTCAATTCCCTATGAATAATAAACCGAGGCTGGCAATATGGATGCAATATTCTCTTTTACTTCATTGTCTCCCCTTTTTTTCGTTTTATTTCCCCCCTCTCTCTCTCTCTCTTTTGTTTCTTTTCCCCAGGTTGTTTGCTTTTCTCTAGAATCGCTGATCCGGTTAGACGGGGTACTGGGAGGCGGGGCGGGTTCAACTGGTGTTGACATCGGGAGGCGTGGTGAGGAATTCGTCAGCCCTCTTGTGGTCCGTCAGCGCCTTGATTGTGTACGTGTCGTGCGGCAGCTCTGACTTGCGGCGCAGCAGCGGCTTTTCCCGGTTCGTAGCACGTCGAGCCTAAATTTCAACCCATCATCTGATCACTAAGTTCCAGGAAATTCCAGGACAGGTCGATCTAAACGGAGAAGATGAACTTACGATAACTTCGCGCGCTTCAGCTTCGATCTTCTCGTAGGAGACCGTGCCGTCGTCCTCGGCGTCGTCAGCGGCGGGAATGGCAGCCACGGCAGCCTGGGCCATCAGAACCGATCCCGCGCCGCAAGAGATGGACATCCGCTGGAACTGCGCCGCCACCAGGTGGAAGGTGGGGCTCTGCTGGGCGCGCGACTCGAGTTTCAACCTGAAAACATTGCAGAAAACCAACAGTTGGTTACCATGGCAACAGGAACTTTTATTGGCTCGGGATAAGGAGCGAAAAGGAATCGGGTTCTAACCAGAGTTCGTCGCGTTCCTTCATGCGCTCCTTCTCCTTAGCCCGTTCGGCCTTGTACTGCTGCGTGCACTCGTCGAACAGCTTTTGGTTCATCTCCATGAAGAGTTTCAGCGCGTTGTAGATCAAACCGTGAATGGTCCTGACATTCAATTCAAATTAATTAGAGTTGGGAATTTTTCAACCAAAATAAAACTTACAACTTCAAAAGAATATCAACTGCTAGTACCCACTGATTACACAAATTAACCTTAATTATCAGGTAACTGTTATATTATCTCAGAGGTTAACTTTAACAGAGGTGAAAATTGTGAAAAGATGGCGGCGAATACTTGTTCCAGTGAGATTTGGAGTTTTTGTAGAGGGATGGGAACATGATGGGCAGGATGACGGCGGCGTTGTCGCTGATCAAACTCATGATGTATTCGTTGTTCCAGTAGTAGAGGGCGCGTTCGGCCACCTGGAAGTGCGGACTGGACACGCAGCGCGCCAGCTGCCGAAACAGCGGACCCATGATCTTCGAGAACTCTGCAGGTTCCATCACGTCCAGGATCTCTTCCAGCTCGTTCAAAAACATCACCTGCAAATGTCAACCAATCGTCTTAATCCAATCACGAATCAGACATAAACTGCGCTGAATCAAATGCAAGTTCCGGGGAATTCTAGTGGATCAATGGAACACGGTGGAACTGACAGATACTGACGATTCCTTTTGTAACCGCTAACCAATTTCTTGATTATTTTAACCCGGGAAACCTTTGACTGATCCTTTGGTCAATACAATTCCACAAACTTCCCACAAGACATGCAGGTTCCACCGGTTCCACAACGACTTGCTTATTGAGAATGATAAAAAGGGAAGTCGTACTTCTTTGGGCGAGTGAACCTTGGGCCAGAATTTGAGTAGACTGAGGACGACAGGCTCGGTGAGGGAGGGATCCTTCTCGAGGAACTGGACGACACAGTAGGCCAGTTGCGGATGGTACACCGACAGCGACTTGACTTTATGCAGAGGCATCAGCACTTTGAGCAGAAACACCTTGTGCTCTTCTTTCAGGGGCAGCGCGAAGCCATTGATTATGCTGACCATCACCACCATCATTCAAATGTTACCGACTATTAAACTTCAATCTCATTAACTAAATACCTTCCAAGGATCTCCAAGAGCTCGGCAACACCGTTATGGTGTTCAGTTTCGTAAATGAACCTTTCATAAGAAAATTAATAACTCGTTACAGTTAATTCAGTTAAAATAGAATCTTATACTTATAGAATATGTTGTTGATCTGCTTGCGGATGTAGGCGCGCAGGCCCAGAAATTTCCCGTATATCCTGTGCAGCGTCGTCTTAAGGAAATCCCGCTCACGCGGGTCTTCCGAATCGAAAAGGTCCAACAACTGTAAGTCAACAACCAAGTTTCAGTTTAACAAGTGCGGATTCTCAAATATATTATAATTAAAGATATCGATTTTGAAAGGAGCCCCTGAGTGGGAAGCCTTTTACCTGCAGGACGAACTTCTGATCGATAAAGCGTTTGGCAACATTTGGCTGGAAATCGGGCGACTCTAGAAACCTGCGGGCGTCAAAATCGAATCAACTGATTACAATCGTTCAGTCCGTTAATAAACGACATCGCTGATCGCTATAACCACAGTAATCAAGGTTGATCGATAACAAGAGCTGAGACGAACCTAAGAAAGAATTCATAGACGAGCTGCAGGTGAGGCCAGGCGGCTTCCAGCGTGGGCTCGTCCTCTTCGGGGTCAAACTCGGCTCCGTTGGGATTGCTAGAAGGCGGAAGTGTCCGGAATAGGTTCACCGCGAACTAGAATTCAACAGTCCATAAAGTGCTACCCATGATCCGGGAAAATTGGGTCAAATTGGCCATAATATTAATGAATTTCAATCAAGATCAAATGATATAATAATGATATAATTGAAACTTTAGCAAGTCTGGATATTGAACAGGTGGAAATGCTACCATATTGACTGCTTCTGGGTAAATGCTCTCGGTGACGACACCTCTCTGCGACGTGACAAACTCGACCATCTCCATGAGGGCGCCTCGTTTGACCTCCTTCCACTTGAGGTCGCTCAGCGGGTCCGACACAAAGTCGAAGAGGACGCAGCACTGCTGGATCTTCTGCACGAACAGCGACTCTCGATCCCCCGCCGCCGCATCTGCACACAACCAATCAACAATTAGCATTTGAAACCTCTTAAACCAATCAACGCTGTCAAAAACTGAAATGACGAGGTCCATCCCAAAACAACCTTTGAGTAAGGGGAGTTTCTGCAGTTCGCGATTCTTGGTGATGTTGAAACGAGACGAACTCTGTCGTCGATCCTTCTTCAGTACCGGAGGTCCGCCCAGCTTGATCTTGTTGATTTGCGTCGGTGGTGGAGGACCCGTCAGGTGTTTCGATGACGAAGACGGTGAAGTCGAACCCGGACTCGTTTTGCCCGCCTTTTTTCAACCAAATCATCATAACGATTAACATATATACACACATTGTTTAACCAAAGAATAGCCACTGTGGCGCTGAAACGCAAGGTTAAAACAAGGGTAAAAAGACAGTGGACGTGATTAATGGCAGGGACAACAACGGCTGCGTAGTAAACAGGTGGCCTCTAAGACGGCCTAGGGAAAATCGATACGCAGTTAACGCCCTTGATAAAGGTAATCTAACCAAATCTCACGCACTTAACTACTTCATTTAAGATAACAAGACCTTATATACCAGTAGGTATTCGATTAAATTACGGCCATTCGCACAATAACAATAAAAAATTAAAATAAAATTCCTTTAAAAAATCAATATTATTTAAAGCGAAACCATAATTTGATGATCATTTTTCTCCCGTGTTCTTAACCTTTGGCAAAATGGCCAATTTCTTTAGCGCGCGTTCGATACTTGTTTCTTGGGAATCATTGCAAGCTGCCAGAAAAGGTAACCATGGCAACGAGCGCTATGACGTCAGCTAGAGGAACAGCATCATTAAAAGAGAAACGACCCTACCACGGGGCTTAATTTTACGCTCCCGACCCCGCGTCGCTTCACCTTCCGCGACATTTCAACTAAATTCGCGCGGACAACCTGCGCCCAACGTACGGCACGTTTAACAGAAGCAAAAGAGGCAAATAAACAAAGGGGGGAAGTCAAAAGCACAAAATGGCAAACCTCGTCGCCGTTTTCCGAACCCGCCGTGGGACCTTCCTTCCCGTTCTTGTCGTTGGGTGACTTGGCCTTTGCTGTTTCCTGCAAATACCACACAGGTTAGACAAAATACAAGGCGAAAAACGTAAATGTAGGTGATATATTGCAAATGAGTAGATCTATGAGTGAATGGGTGAGCAAAAACTCTTGCGGAAACCATTTGACTGCAGTCCGGTGGTTAACGCAGGCCAACCAAAAACAAGTATGGCTCTGCGAGAATGTGTCTAGAATCTGTGAGGATGGAGAAAAAGCCTGCGTGGAATATCAACAAGATGATGCAGGTGATATTTTGGCCGCCCTGAATCCGTGACATGGGGCCAAACTGACATGACGCGTCAAAAGTGTTTCACTGGCTCCGCTCCTTTCCCCCCGTAGTTTGCACTCATTCTTACCCGTTTTAACCTTCCTCGCATTACAGCTGAAAGACGTTAAGTTAAATTAATTGATTAGTAAACTCACCTCGTTGGTGTTTGTTTTTTCTTTCTTCATTTTATTGGGCATGTTTTGAGGCACCGAGAAACCACCTCACACACATACAGGTTTACATGTACTCCATGCAGCGTTGCCAGTTCTAGCCCAAACATGTTAACCGTCTATTTTTGAATTGTTATGATCGCACAATAATAATCTAATCTTAAACCATAACGTGCCACTTCGGAGCAAGACGACGGCAAATATAAACTAGGGCCAATATCAGCCTTCCAATCAATATTATCATATTAACCGCTGGCAGTAATTAGAATATAATCAGTGAAGCGCATCAAACATAGAAAAGCCCGCTTATTGGCCGCTTCCGTTCATAGTTGAATAGTTAGCGTGGAAATGCTTTTAAATAGCTAGCGATTTTATTTACCTGTTATTGTCATAGGAAATGCACTTTATTCTTATTGGTTTTAACTAATTAACTTAACTCACATAAGCGTTATAACTTATTAATAAATCACTCACTGTAAAATAGAGTCAAATGTTCATAAGCCCTCTCGTATCAACTGGTTCACCCGGGAAATTCAAACTCAGTTGGTTTTTGCCTCTGCTTTATGCTTTTCCTAATTTAGAATTCAACATTAACGATCGTAAATTTGTACGTCCTAGATGATAGCTTTCGTCGTAGAGTTACAATTAAAGAAGTGTAAAGGTCACAATACAAGTTCATTGCAGTTAAAATATGAATACCCCTGGAAATATGTTAAATTAATGGAATCGAATAAAAAGTACTGTTAAGATGTCTTTCATCCATATATATCCGATTAAGTATCGAACATAACTCTTAAGTATCAACTAATTGTCTAAGAATCGATCAAGCAGACGGATCTGTTTTGTTTACATCCGTTGGGGAGGCATGCGAGCCGGTGGGAAATTGGACAAGTTGCTATGAAAATGAGGCTGTGTGCTTGCAGGGTAGGCCCTGCGCTGAGAAAATACAGTACCATAATTAAGAATGCTCTAAATGCTGCAGAATCACAGCATGACGTAACCAAGCTTAGAAACATCGGGATTGCTGCTCATATAGATGCTGGCAAGACGACGACTACCGAAAGAATGCTCTATTACTCGGGGCTGATCCGTTCCGTTGGGGAAGTTCACCGAGGGGACACTGTCATGGACTATATGGAGCAGGAACGGGACAGAGGTAACCAGCATTGTTTCCATTTTAAGTACGAATATTAACCAGCTTTTCTTATCCAAAACAGGAATTACTATAACATCAGCCGCGATCACGTTTCCGTGGAAGAACCACAAGTTCAATCTCATCGACACTCCAGGACATGTGGATTTCACTATTGAAGTGGAACGGGCACTGCGGGTGCTGGACGGCGCGGTCACCATCCTCGATTCTTCTGCGGGTACTTGTTGTAATCTGTTTCTTCTGTTTCAATCATTTTGTTAAGTTGTCAATTAGCTCAGGTGTCGAAGCTCAAACGCTGACAGTGTGGCGTCAAGCAGACCGCTATCAGGTGCCGAGGATCATCTACCTCAACAAGATGGACAAACCTAATAGCAATCTGCCGCTCTGCATCAAGCATATTGAAAAGAAGTTGCACTCTCAACCGTTATTGATTCACCTCCCACTCGGAGAAGGCAAAAGTTTTCACGGGTTTGTGGATCTTGTTAATCTCACCGTCAAGAAGTGGGATCTCGGCAAGGATGCTGATGGCAGGCTTTTCCTTACAGAGTAAATCTACATCAAATATGATTAAGATCACCAGTACTGTATACGGTCTTTATAACAGAGAGCTTAGCCCGACATCTAATCCTGAACTGTGGGAGAAGGCTTCCGAGATGCGTGCCGATCTTGTCGGGAAAGTGGCCGACATGGACGACATTCTCGCCGACACCGTCTTGAGCAGAGACAGCCTGGATAAAGTCACTGGCCAGGAGATTGACGAAGCTTTGAGACGAGTTACTTTAAAACGGGTAAACTTGTAATGAAAGATAACTAAATTGAATTGTACAGTTATCCGCTTACATTGCAGGAGGGTTTTCCAGTGCTATGCGGCAGTTCTTACAAAAACGTCGGCGTTCAGCCGCTGCTCGATGCGGTCATATCTTATTTACCAAGCCCAGCCGATAGGCAACTGGAGTTCGTCAAGTGCTACGAGGCTAACGATAACCTGTGCGCCATGGCCTTCAAGATCCAGAATAACGTCCAGCGGGGACTTATGACCTTTATACGAATCTACTCGGGCAAGATTGAATCAGTGCGTGTTTCTATGCTTCAGTCTAACATAAACCATTAACTACATAAACAGTAATAACAGCTTTAAAACGGAAATGAAACTTAGTGAATAACAAAGATTAACCCAAACGTGTTTTGTCACAGGGCCAGAAAATCTACAACGTTACTCGCGAGAAATCGGAAAAACTGGGCAGATTGTACGTGGCCAGTGCAGACGAAGTGACCGAGATCTCGACGGCTTCAGCAGGCAACATCATCGTGGCCACGGGGCTGAAAGACACCATTACGGGTGATACTCTGACATCAGGGCTGAGCGCAGTGACCGCTGCTAAACGCTGGGTGGCCCAACGTAAGGGAGTCGGCGAGTCGGAAGTGGCACCGGTCCTGGCTGGGGTTCAGTTACCCGATCCTGTCTTCTTCTGCTCGGTGGAACCAGCTTCCCTGGTAATACCATCACATCTATCAACATGAATTTCAAGTGTTAATATTGTAATGACACGTTTTGCAGGCGTACCAGAAAGCCTTAGAAACAGCGCTGGACAACTTACAGAAGGAGGATCCCAGCCTGAAGGTGCAGGTCGACGCCGAGACGGGTCAGACGGTCATCTCCGGCATGGGCGAACTTCACCTGGAGATTGTCTTGGACCGAATTAGAAAGGAATACAACGTGGACGCCTCTTTGGGACCCTTGCAGGTTGCCTACAAGGAAACGGCGCTCAACGATAACAAGGACACTCTCGTGCTGGACAAAACGCTCGGTATTTGGCATCAGTTTGCTGCATTAGTCCCCAGTGTCTTAACTGGATTTGCTCTGCAGGTGGAACTCGGCACTTGGTGACTATAACCATGTCTCTGGAATCGGACCCAACCCTGCAGGAATCGCTTGCACTCAAGCACGCGTCCACGCGAGAGGCCCGTGAGCAGCTGGCTTCAGTCTGGGCTGCTCATTTGAAAGCTGCTGAACAGGGTGTGCACGCAGCACTCTTGTCAGGTCCTCTGCTAGGCTTCCCCGTATGTTCCTTCTTCTCCAAGAAAAATAATACTATACGACGATTAAAATCAACTTAATTGCACTAACTGACTAGTTCGCTAACTGCTAAATTAACGGCTCAATTTGCTGCAGGTAGCCGGAGTGCGTCTGTTTCTTCACTCGCTAGAAGTGGGTCCTCGAACTTCGGCCACCATGGTCTCGGCAGCAGCGTCGCAGTGCGTAGCCCAGCTGTTGCGCAACGCCGGTACCAGACTTATGGAACCCTTCATGAAGATTGAAGTGGCTGTCGAGGAGCAGCACCTCCATTCGGTCCTGGGCGATCTGTCGCAGCGTAGAGCCGAGATACTCGAAGTCGGACAGAGGAACGAACTTAAGGTTTGCAACTGAGAATATTCAAATTGAATATGTTTTAACTTTCAGTTTAACTTGTGGTGAACCAGCTGCTGCTGGCCGACTGTCCTCTGGCCGAACTGCGCGGCTATTCGACAACTCTGCGCACTCTGACTTCGGGCACAGGATCTTTCAGCATGGAGTTTTCTTCGTACAAGCCCATGACGAGCTACGACCAGAGCAAAGCCATTCAAGAAGTCACTGGCATAGCCGTTTAGTTAGTCAACTATGTGTATTTCGTCTTTTAGAGTCTCTCACAATCCCCTTCATCTCTTGAATTGTTGTTTTTTTTCTTAAGAAAATAAATATTATTTTCAAAAACCGCTTTATCACTTAAGGAAACAAACAACAGGGAAGAACGGTTGGCACAACGGTGTTAAGAGATTGCTGGTCTTGACACAGCAGCCGAGGCACCAATGAATAAATTCTTTAGAGAAAAGTTGACGACGTTTAACAACTAAAACGCCGCAAGGCACGATCCGGTTTCTTATTGATTTTAAGTTATCATTATTCTTAATGTTATTTTTACGAGGATTTGGGCCTCCCATTAGGTGGAGTTACTCGTCCCCCTGTGCTGGTCGAGCTGCTGCTGGTACTGTTTGCAGGCGCCGTGTAATTGGCTGCTTGCTGTGCAGCCTGCTCCAAAGCTGGTGATGCCAGGGTTACATACATCGGCTTCAAAAACTGCAATAACAGGACAATTCCAGTATTAATTAAACGAATGGAAGATGATACAAAAATATTATTTATTACGTTTTCCCAAGTCAGGGAGGCGACGACGTCAATGGCCATTCCTGCTTCCGTCATTTTCCCCGAGTACCTTGAAATTTTCAAAGTTAAAAACTTAAAATAACCTGTTTAATTTATCTCAGACGGCCCTGGTTATTCTGGTCAGTGTATTAATCCAAGTGTAGTTTAAAGTTAAATTAATTCAAGGCCCCCGCAACCATATAGAAATGCCAAGAATGGTTAAGAGTATTAAAGCAGTGGTGGAAGTCGGCGCAGAGATAAATGCCGAGGCTTTTTGGTGCCGTGACGGTCGAACGAAAGGCGAGAAGAAAAGGGTGCATGAAGGGGCGGGACTCACCTGATGTAAGCCCAAGAGCAGAGAGTGAGCAGAGCGATGCCCATGACCAAATTGGCCAGGTTGGCCAGCGAGTAGAGACCCAGAAGGCCCAAGAATCCCGACAGGACGTAGCAGAGCACCGCCACGGCAAACAGAGTGGCCGGAGTGCGGAAAGCTTTAAAGATGTTCTTGCTCTCGTTCTGCTGCTTGTAGTGCTCGAACTGCTCTTCGATTTCCTGCAAATACACAATTACATTATCGATACTAATATCTCTTCAAATCCAACTTGAACAACTGTTAAAGCCTGAATATTTAAATATAAAGGAGGAAGGAAGAAAGACAGGACCAACCGCTTCAAGTTTCTCTCTATAACGGTTGGAGAATTCAGCTCCTCCCATCTTCCTGCGCGCATCAAAGTGTTCCAGAGCGCGGTCCTTGACCCTGAGGTGTTCGTCTTCCAGCGCCGCCGAGTTCAGGTAAGGTTTGTTCCCGCCGCAGGTGTTCTCCATATGCGTCGAGTACATCTCTTTAGCACCAGCCACTGCCGACAGGTTATTGGCCTCAGCGGTCGCCTGCGACAGTAAAAATTCAACTTGAATTTACGGTTGAAACAAGGTGGGAGGGAACAAGACCGGATCCAGTGTCGCTGAATTACCTCGAGCATGGATTTGGGTTCCGGTAGTTCGTCGCCTCGGTAGATGGCCATGTACGACTGGAAGTAATGGAGAAGTTCCTTGGCTCGGATGCGGTTACCGCCGATTTCCTTCACCACGAGGTTCTTTGGAGAGAGCAGGTAAGGCACCAGTGTTTTCAGCTGCTCCTTGAAGTCCGGCTCGATATCTAACAGCATTCATAACAGTTTTATTACAGTTCTTTTCAGATAGTTCATTAGATGGACACTTAGAAAGAAGGATAGATGGATCGATAAATAGATAGACAGATGGATAAGCAGATGATTAGATAGACCAGTGGATAGATATATAAATAAGTAGGCAAATGGAAATACGGGTAGACAGATCAAACGTTACATGCATCTTTAGACAGACGAATAGACAGCTGATGCATTGATGGGATGATGAATAGATAGATGGATAAATAGACGTACAGATAGATGGCTGTATAGAGAGACAGATAATGGGCTGATAGATGGAGGAATAGTTGAACAGATGGATGGATACACAGATAAAACTGTTCTCCTGCAACACTTAGATTACCTGCAAGTCTGCCATCAAAGTTGGGATTGGTTGCAACTTTGAGTCCCGGATGAGGCATGAGGAAGCACGAGATGTCAGTAAAACAAGCTCTGATATGTTTGCGTAGAGTCTGCAGCTCGGGGTGTTGCTTCTCTGAGATCTGCAGGCGACGGTCCAGCAGTTTGGCACCTCCTTCGTGACCATACGGAGATTCGTACGGAAAACTCCAATCGCGAACTAAAAACTGCAACCTCTGGAACGGCTTGTCCCCGGTGTCCTCGAGGGCCAGGCGACCGTATTCGGTGAACAGCTACCGACAGTTTCCATTTCACGTGCTTCCTCTTCAAAATAATTTGACATTGCTCTAATAATACCTGAAGGTGCTGCAGGTCATCTTCCTGAATGTTCTGCGACAAGTTGTAAACTTGGACGCTGGTTGTCATGGTGCTCAGGGCGAAAATGGTGGCGCAGTCCCGTACGGTACTCTGGCTGTCAAACGCTCCCTGCGTGTCCAACAGCATCACTGCTATCTGAATACCAAAGATAATGAGCCCGCTATTCAGACAACAGGTTAAACATTCTGCATGCCTTCTCTCCACTGGGCGTATCGATCAAAAAGAGTTCCGACCAGGCGAGGATTCCCGTGGTATCCCTCTCGCAGCCGCCGCGCCAGGAGAAACCGGTTAGCGGGCGATCATCCGGTCCAAGCCATTCTTCCTTGTCCTGCATTGAATTCGCTTTACATTTGTTACTCTCTTATTCACGATATGACAAACCTCTGCTGACAAGTAGCGAAGGAAGAAGTCCAGCAGGAACGACTTTCCTTTCCTAAATGCACCTGCGACTGAGATGACCGCGATGGGTTTGTCGCGAACGTGTTCTTGGCAGACGATGCTGGCCAGGGCCTCTTCGTTGAGCTCAAACGTGTGATCGTCCTTGGCTACGACAATCTGTATTGCTCGTCCTTCCATTTTTCCAGCACAAAAACGTGTGGACAAACCTACAGTTTTAACACTTGAAAGTGGGCCAAGATCTATAAATTCTATTTCAAGACATAGCTCTTTTAATTAGCCATCTATCTTAAAACGCCTAAAAATGCAGGCAACGCGAAAAGGACAAAAATGTAACAGAAAAGGACTTGACTTTTAGAGTAGGTCACCCCAAAATACTTCCATTCCAACTCAGCAAAGATTATTGAACACCTTATCCTTAACTTATAGATGACAAGAACCTTAACGAGTTTTAACGAAATCAGTATTAATCTCACTATAACTAAACAGCATGTAATTATAAAACTAGGAAGGTAAATACTTACAAATAGCAAAATTTATGAAGCTTTCTTAACCTAAATCCGATTTTGAAACAGCTGCTGAGCCGACCTGTGAGAATGACACACGAAACAAACCAGGACGCCATCTAGCGGCCGTATAAACAACTAAATGCCTTTTGATTGGAATTGAATCAGCATAATCGCTACCAAATTAAGCAACATAAGACTGCCATTAAAGAAACCAATCAGCATGCCTCGCAACAGATTTAAACTTCACATTTTTCCGTCTTATTCAAGAGGCGGGAAATTCAAATTTTCAGATGCGTTCTTCTTTGGTGCAGGTGTACCTGAGACAGAATAACCACGACAGAAGAGAGAACTCGTATATAATCCGTTGTATTTGATTATTCAGTTTTATCTTAACTATGACAACATAGCCGGTCAAATAGAGAATCTATATATATATACGTCGTAGGGAACTCTGAAAATAAATTACAGGAAAACGAAAGAGATACGCTCACAACAACCCAGGCATGATATAGTATAATCTTTGACGAATTGATAAACATCTATAAGGACGTCAACGAAAACGGGAAATAAAGATCTCTCTCTATCCATTCTTGCTTAGTTAGTTCCACTATTCGTTCACATTTGCCGGCGAAACAGACGACGTACGCGTTCAAATTGTAACTATAGGAAAAAGGCCACGGCGGCCCCGTGATTCGTCCAAATCTTTTCCCAATATGGACACGTGAAAAAAATTATCCTTTTTTTCACGGAATGTTTCCTTTTTCGTTTCTTTTTTATTTTCTCCGGGAAAATGTTCGCGTCGGGCGACTAGATGAAATTCTCTTAATTCTTCTCCGGTTTGCGTCGGGGTAGAGCGGAAATAAATTAAAGGCACGGTGTTCTTTTTAAAAGAAGAAGTTTGCGAGGAAAGTTTTCTTTAAAAAAATTATAAAAAGATAAAACAAAATTGGGATGAATGAGAAGGCCTCAGGCTGAAATGATGACTAGATCCGCTAAGAGGATTTCCAGGAAAGTGGAGAAACAGAGAGGAAAGAAAGGTTCTTTCTGGTACGCAATGGACCAGCTGCAGAAAAGGCGTTTACAGAGAGAAACACCGACGTCCGGGGTTGAAAAAGAAATCTGGAAAAGAGGCCAAAGACATTGGTGTTTAAGCCACTTGAGTAGATCACCCATGAGAAACAAAAGCTTTCTTTGGTCAAGAAAAGCCAGCTTTCCGCTGAAAATGTCCAGAACGCTGGTCGTCTTGAAAAACTCCAATTGCACTTTACTTCCAGAGTGGTTCCAGAGTCTGTCGTCGTTTCTATAACTTGCGACGTTTCTTCGACAAGTCGTCCGAGGTTTCGAGATTGCGTTTGCGCAACCGGGTGAAGGGACCATCGCTAAGCAAGTCCACTGTCACGTGTTCACTTTGGTCCTGCTGCTCGGGGAAAGAGTCAGACAGAGAGTCACAACCTTGGTTCTTTGTTGTCTGCTGCTTCGTCTTGGAGCGCGTCGACACACTGGAGCTGGTTCCAGGCTCTTGGAGCAGAAGCTCGCAGCTGCCGTTCGTGCTGCTGCTGCTGCTGCTACTCGAGGATTCGGCTTCGGAAAGGCTCGACAGGTATTCCTGGACACGCGCCTCGCGGAAGTTGAAAAAGTTGTCGTCCTCGGTGGTCGTCTTGCGCGGAGTGAAGCCCATGGAGGAGAGCGAAGCCGAGCCTTCACCTTTGCTCGTCGTCCGCATCGAGGAGTTACCTACATGTGACAATCGATACGTTAGATTTCACTGCGAGATGCTGGACTTGTATCTCGGTTGCTTTACCTGAGGAACTGGAAGAGAAGCTGCTGGACGTCGAGTTGCTGCGTGCGTCGTTCGATAAGCGTTTGGCTTTTCGGCGTTGAGCTAAAGGCGCGTTGCTCACATCCTGTTTGACGCAACAACAAGATCCGTTAATGCCATCCGGATTACCATGTTGGGACAATGGGAAAAAGTACCTGAAGCCGGAATCCTTCTCTAGCTGCCATATGGAAGGCATCGAAAGCTTGCTTGACGCCTAGCTGCGCTGCTCGAGCCGTCGACCTTGTCGATAAGACGCCCGGAGTAGCTAATGGCGTACTCTGGTAGACGTAATCTTGAGATCCTCGAACCCAGTCACAGCTCCATAAGTCGGCGACGGTCAGGCGCTTCTTTGGGTCCACCGTTAACAGGCCTAAGGCAATTCAATAACATTAATTGGCATTAGACACAATAGCTTTAGTTAAGTGAAGAGATGGCAACCTACCCTGAATGACGTTCTTTGCTGAACTGGAAACGTGTCTCCAAGCCTCGCCATCGAAACTGAATTCGCCGCTCTTGATCCTCTGCACGACGGCCGAGGCGCTGTCTTCGCGACTGTTGCGCGACTGGAACGGCGCTCTTCCGCACAGCATCGTGTACTGTACACGAAAAACACGGATTATTATTTGCAAATCTAGATGGTTATTAGGTATAGGTTAGTTACCAAGATGACTCCGAGACTCCAAAGATCACAGCTCTCATCGTAACCATCGGTGCAGCGTAAACTGCTGCCGGGAGGAGCAGCGATACGTAGCACTTCAGGCGCCGCGTAGTGAAGAGTGAAGCAGGGTGTGAGCAGCAGCTGCTGGGTCTCCGGTTTTAATCGGGCGAAACCAAAGTCGACGATCTTCAGATCCGAGTTGTCTTCCATACTTTCGAATAGGATATTCTATTTGGTAAAAATTAATTTAGATAGAATCTTGTGATCAGTTATATGCGGGTAATCAATAGGAAATAGAAATGTACTTCTGGTTTGAGATCGCGATGAACGATTCCTTTAGAGTGGATATGATTGATGGCTGCCAGTAACTGCCGCATGATGCGGGCTGCTTCCGTCTCGGTGAACCTTTCCTGCTTGCGGATGCGCTGTAACAATTCTCCGCCGCGTAGCAACTCCGTCACGATATAAGTATGAGCCTAAGGAACACAAGTAGCTACGTTAGTTTCCAGTTACTAATTTGAATAACGGGGCTAATTTAATGAGCAACGATCGATTTTAGTTAACTCTTCAAGAACACAATCGAATCGTAAACTTGAAGTCAACTATCTAATCGATTCTGAAAGGGGTCCGCAGATGAGAGGGAGAAAAGGCTTACTTCATCGTAGAAGACTTCATGAAGCCGTACGATGTTGGGATGTCCTTGACATGCACGAAGGATGTTAATCTCTTGTCCGCAGTCGACGCGTCGAGACACTATTTTCACGGCGAACTCTTGGCCGCTTTCTTTATGCACGCAGACGCGACACACCGAGAAACTTCCATCACCCAGCGGCTTTTCCGCTAAATCCATACTGTAGTTCTGGAAGAACGGCGAATTCTGCATAAGAAAAGCACATGTTTACCCAACGTTCCTCTTTCGACTTGAAAACAGCCAGAAAATTTGGATTTAAAAGAGAAAACAGATCAGTTTAAGAGATATAAAGGAGGGGAAAAGAGAACTGGAGGAAAAGTTGAAGTACTTTGAAACGAGCGCCAACTAAATTGGACGTGGACGGCTTCTTCTCGGCAGAAGGGTGGAAGAAATCCTCATTAATGACGTTCTCGGTGAAAAGTATTGAAGGCGCGATATACGAATAACCCTGTTGGAACAAGAGCCATTAAGAATTGAATGACTTGGTCGACAGACAGAAGAAATAAGACCGACAATACCTTGAAAATTTTATCGACATTGGGCGGCACAATGGCTGGCGAATCGGTGGGCGGCATTGCGGTGAACTCTTCGGAGAAATTACTGACATCCAGTTCGCCGGCGATCCTGGGAACGAAGGGAGCCGGGATCTTTTTCTTGGCAACGTCGTCCCAACTGATCGTCTTGAATGTCAAGTGTCGAAAAAATCAATGTTTGTGATCCGTCAAGCTATTGAACTATGCACGTCTTACCGAGAAGAAGGGATGCTGCTTCAACTCCTCGGCGTCGGAAGGTCCCCCGCCTAACCGCTTGGCAGGATCCTTGATCAGCAGACGGTTAATGAAGTCCTTCACCTCCCACGACATGTCCTCGGGAATTGGTGGGTGTATCGTCAAAATGCGCCTGCAAAATGCATTACGCCCCATTAACAACCCAGTCAAGATTAACCAGTCCACGTGATATGATCATATAAGATGAGCGACTTTAGTTGATTACCATTAGGTTTCTATATCTGAGGCCTTGAGGACAATTGGTGAGTGTTTAAAAGCAATTGGGGATTATTTAATTAACGAGTACCAAGTAAGTATCTCATTGGGTTAGGGTTGGTAAATGAAGAGGGGGGTATTACCGCGAGATTTCCTGCTGATTGTTGCGTTCTCCCTCGACAGTAAAGGGGGACGCGCCGGTCAAAAGTTCGTAGGTTAGCACTCCCACTCCCCACCAGTCGACAGTCTGCGAAAACAACCAATTAGTCAATCATCTTCATCCACTTTTCCAGTTTGAAAGATTCGGCCGAAGAGAAGGAGAATCGGCGCTTACCATATCGTGTCCTTGGCTTCCTCCCTTGACGATTTCGGGAGCCATGTATTCAATTGTGCCGCAAAAAGAGTACGCCCTTGCATTCTAGAAAAGTCAAGCGGTGGCGGTTATTTATCAAAATACTCGAGCTGGACACACAACAGATTCAGGGGAAATACCTTTTCGTGTGGAAGAAATTCCTTGCTCAGACCAAAGTCCGTCAAAACGATATGTCCTTGCGAGTCGAGCAGAATGTTCTCCAGTTTGATGTCACGGTAGATGATCCCTAACTGCTCCACCGAACAAACCAGATTAATGTTACATCGCAGTTGAATTGAAGTTGACTAATCGAGTCACCAAGATTCTGGAGGAGGATTGTTTACCTTGTGTAGGTGTTCCAAGGCGAGGATTATCTCGGCTATGTAGATGCGTACTTGGTCCTCGGTGAACTTCTCGCGTTGGTACAGATGTGTAAACAGTTCTCCGCCACTGACGTAATCTGTCAAGAGGACACGAGTTTTAGCAGCGTATAGCAGACAGAGGAAGCCATGTTTTTGATTTATCCTCGGCCAGGATCTTGTTGGAACTGGAACCTTGACCAGTTTGAGGCAGCACACAGAAAGTGGTGGCAACCTTTACCCAGTGACCTAAATGACATACACTGCGCTGCTTGGATTCTCTACACACACACAAACACACGCACTACCAAAAAAGCTGCACACCTGAATGACACTCTTTTGTGTGTTTAACTTTCCTTTTTTTGGGCCTCCGTTTTCTGGGTATTGTATGAAAAGGCACTACTTTCTCATATGGGCACCTATTGATCCGCAAAAAAAAGTCACTAGTCAACCAAACCAAAAAAAGGCCAAGAAAAATGGCTGTTTCAGCTTTCTTTTTTAACTGGTGAAATTAATTACTAAGAGGCAAGATTGACACGAAACGTGTTGTAACCCAAAGATTACAAAAAGGCGGGGAAAAAAGGAAATGTTTCTATTTTGTTTTCACCGAGTGAAACGCTGTTGCAATAGTCGCGTTTTTTATGAAAGTTGTGTTTTTTTCGGTTGCTGTGTTTTCTTGGCTTCTTGCTCTGCGTTTGGCCCAGAAAATGAAACGAGGGTCGTTTAATTAGTCAAAGTCACGTCTAGCGCGAAGATTAGCCTACAATTGACGAGAACATTTCTTGCCTTTCTTGGCTTTTTCCGTCTCGAGTTGAGGAATGTAAGTTGAGTCGTGTGATGCTGTTCCAGGTGGCCGGATGATTGCCACGAGGAGAATAGACAACGTGGAACGGCTAAGGCTACTCGATATGAAGGTGGAAAGTGAAAGCCTTTGTAGGACAGCCACGAACAACTCTTACACGAAATAACCCACTTCTGACAGTGTGCCCATTGTTGGCCTCAAAAATACATTCCCAATGCGCATAGGAGGAGCAACGCCAATTTCATCATTGTGTTACATTGTCAGAAGAAAGTATCGCCCCTCTTTCCCATTAGAGGCTCGCTACTCACACCAGAGAGGGAAAAAACGGCTGACAAAAAACAGCCAACACATATCAGTCGTCGCGGGGCCGCCATCTTCACAAAAAGTAATAATAAGCGGGCAGACTTGGAGGGAAAAAAGACAAGTTATTTACTTAATCAATACGAATCTCGATGAGAATCACTTTGGGCTTGATTCTCTTTTCGTGACCCTGTTTCGAAAGCCATTGGTGAAAGATAGTTTGCCTTGATTGCAATCACGACCGGCCCGTTGATTTTTCTCACCTCTCCCGCTGAGTTCTCTAAATGGAGCTCTACAAAGGGAAAGTCTTTGATCCTGCACGTAACGTGTACAAAACCGAGCAAGTGACTAGTGATTAACCAGCTCATCTGTCTGTTGATAATTAAAGAGAGAGAGATGCACTGGACAAAAGGACGGGTGGGAGGGGGGATGACGACAGAAGCTATGGCGGAGTATTCGTACTTGTAATGCAATGTTGCCAGCATTACTGTGTATTAACGAGTGCTGTGGGCCGTGGGGTGTGTAGCACAGAGGCTTCCCGTTGCCCATGTATTGATTCAAACGGGTCGGAGGGAAAAGTGATGAGACAATATTATTAACCAGGTTCTTGACTGTTGCTCAAGCATAAGGGCAAAGTAGTGTTGCCCGTGCGCTACCGTCACGCTATGCCCTACTTCGGTTGCTCTTCACTCCCGGTTCTACACAAGGACCCAGCAAAAGAGTAAACCAGGGGGGGAAAAAGTGACCCTAATGCTATACGGATTGGAGAACAAGATGTCTTTTTTGTTCGCTCTTCTTCTTTATGACCGACTCCTGGAATCCTCAATCGATATGTAATCCGTAATGGTTTCTTCTTTTGCCTTCTCTCTTATCGGTCATTATATCCCCGAGCTTTGTTTCACTAGTCGACCGTATCTTTGTAGAAGTCCAAACCGAGAAAGCTGAGAAACACGCCGAGCTTTCCTTCACTGAACTTGATTTCAGTACAAAAGCGGGAGGGAGGGTGGGCACAAACGAGTGTTGGAGCAGAAAATCCCTTCGTGTTCCGCAGCGACTCGAGTTACAAACAACCAACGTATGATCGGCAAGCCTAATCAATAAAAGCCTGGGCCCTCTTGACTATAACCGATAACCCAACCGCGTCTCTCTATGGCTATGGGTCTCCATGTCTTTCTCTGGGGAGAAGTTTGGTACCGGTTAAAAGCTTGCTGGTTACACGCAGCTTCTATAAAGATAAGCAACAGTCGGTGGCCACAATAGGAAAAACGACGTTTGACCGAAAGGAAAAGTGCGCAAAACGAGTGGCACTTTCACTTGGCACTGCAGTTTCCGCGACCCCCGTTCACTTTCCTCCAGAGGTATCTTTTGTGACTCCTTGGACTGGAAATTGGGTTAACCAAACGTTAGCAACTCAACCAAAGCTGACTACCCACGCCCTTGCATTAGGAAAAAGTAGCACGTTGCAAGTGTTCTCTTCCCACACAAAAGCTAGCTGACCTAGGTTATATTCCTAGCCACCCCCCACCCTTCTCCTTCGACCCCTATTAATAAGCCGATCAGGTTTAGCTGGTCACAATAAGTAGATAACCATGACTATTGGCAAAGCTGCTGGCGAAAAACTACAAGGGATGGTGCTGTCCCACTTCTGGAACACGCAACCGGTACGCTAGCTATACTTGCCCAAGTGGGTCACCGATACACGGCGAAACGGGCGAGGCGAGAAAAAGCCCCAAAGAGAAAAGCAAAAAATAAAACGTACGGGACATGCGGTGTACGTGGAAATTTCCATTTTTGTCGCCGACGCATGTACGACGGATCCGCTCTTGTTGTGCATAGAGCGGATGTGAAAACTTGAGAAGCGCACCGGGGTCGATTGAGCCTCATTTTCCTCCCTGCCCCTGCCTCTCTTCTCGCTCTCTCTCTCTCTCTTTCTATCGTTCAATTGAACCAAGGGGCACAAGCCCGGACTAGGAAGTCTTTAACATAGGGTTCTGCCGGGTTGAAAAAGTGACGGCCAGCTTGATGGGTAACCCCTGCAGCACAAGCTGACAATCCCTGGGTGCGATCAATACAATCCTCTCGATGGCTTGATTCACTGCCAAACCCCTTGGCTTTTGTAAATGGTAACAGTATGATAGCCCCATGATTTACCATAGCCGGGTTGCTGTCGGAGGCTCGTGTAACCCGTTATAGCTGGACCGCCAGCGGATAGCCAATATGCAGCGTCACGTTAAGATGATTGTATCTCGGCCACTTTTCCTTCTGGCAGCGCGACGTTTTCCTTCTGCCCTACTTTGGTTCAGGACACTTTTCCTCATTGAGATCGCGTTCCATTCATTTGCTTACTTGTGCAAACCAATTTAAGGGTAACAAGGAGCCTCTTCCAATGTTTTTTCGACGCGACATTTTTTTAAATGATGCCAAACGAGTGTAACTATTTATAGCATCCATGTGACTCACGAGTTGTATTTGCAGCTAAGGGCAAGAAACAAAACGGTAGCGTGTTAGCTAACTAATAGGGTAACGACGGTTGACATTTGTTCGTCGGAGTGGGCACAATGTCGGCTAGAGATCTCGCTGCGGAGATTTCTGGGTCTGCCAAGGGAGAGCCTGCGTGTCGCACCCAGCAATTTCCCGGAAACAAGGAACAGAAAAGCGCCGCTCCATTTGGTAAAACAAGTTAGAGTTTCTAATTTCTTTGTTGGCCAGCGGTATAAATAGAATCGAGGTTGGTGCACACCAAAACATGATAACAATGGTTTGACAATGCCACTTTCAAGTCAGTTTTTTCAGTCTTTCTTTCTCTGTTGCTTATCAGGGTTTCTAGCATTTCCTTCAGAGTTTCGTTGGTTTGTCCAATACGAACGCGAACAAAACAGAGAAGAAAACAACAACAAACAAGGCAATCTAATGCCAATGTTCCACCATTCACCACCACTTGAAACATAACAAGACCTATCCCTTTTAAACTTGCTCGCTTGGAAACCAGAAACCGTCGTGTTGATAAAAGAGGACGTGCCGTGAAGAGCGTTTCAAAAATTCACTAAACATTTCAACAGATGCAAGATGGCTGCCGTCTTCAACTTTTTTTCTCTCTATCATCTATCTTTCTTTGTTTGCGTCGCCTAGAAAAGCTGACGGTTCACTGGGTATCTCGTAACGCTCATGACGCAAAACTCGTCGACGTCAAAAGGTTAAAAGAGGCTTACCTAAGATAAGGTGAAGTTTGGCATCAGTCTGGAAGGCGTAGTAGAGTGTGACAAGGAACGGCGACTGCCTGACTGCTTCCAGGACCTGTCGCTCTGTCATCGTATGCTCGGCAGTCTTCTTTTTTTGCACGATGGACGCCTTCTTGAGCACCTTCATGGCGTACAGGGTTCCGTGGTCGTGGCCTCCCAGTTTACGCACCAGGAACACCTTTCCATAGGCTGCAATCATGAAAATCAATATCTCGAGTTAAAATCTCAATATCCTTTATTGCGGCTATAGTCGGGTGCAAATTGTTTAGCTAACGGTACAACTCTGGTCATATTCCATAGCGCTCTAGCCGAGCGTGAAAAGAGGAAATAAACGCCCGCATGCAGTCGACCCCTCCGTCGTGGATAGGGAGCACCGAAAACAGCTTATCACTTAATGATCATTAATTTTCTTATTCTTGTTTATAACAAAATAGCATATGGTTTCCCAACTTAAGATAAACCTCCTTTTTAAGCGACCTCTTTTATTTACATCGGGGAAAAAAACACACAAATAACCGGGAAAAGGCTACCATCTGCTTCAATGCACAATATTTTTTCTTGTTAAAGAGGAAATTCTTTGACGTTCTCGGGATTGTAACGGTTAGGTTACTTTGTAGTATAGTGCGCACCAGTAGAAAATCTAACGGATCAGTGCCAACAATAGAGATTGTTATAGTTTCCCGCTCGGAAGATTCCTTTTCTTGCTTGGCGAAAGGGAGTAGAGGACCCTAGTTGAGGATAGGTGATGCAGAAATATTGGCGCTAAATATACGGCCGGGGTATTAGCTGCACTAAATTTAGCGTTGCAAGGGCTAAGCAGCTGTTGTGGCCGTGCACAAGTCCAATGGACTTTTGGAGCATGTCGCGCCACTCGGCTTCTCATTGAACTTGCATTTAGGGTTGAGCTTTTCTAGTTGAGCATCTGCTCTTTTCATAAAGTAACCCACACTGGCGGGCGCACCGAGCACCAAGGTTATGCAGCAGTGCAACATACGAGTGCCGAGCCAAGTTTTCCTCGCACCTGTCCCTTAAGGGCTGCAACACGCGTCCTCAGACGACACCAGTTGCTTCTCACTGTTCAAAAACATGTTTGCTGCAACTTACACCCAAAGGTTTCAGACCAACAGGAAGAGATCAAGGCACCCCCAAAGGGGGATGAACTATGTTTCATGCTTAACGACTATTAACTTGAACGTAGCTTACGACTGTCTCCGTATACTTACCAACCCTATCTCTTCTTTATCATTCAGTAGTTTAATTAGCTGTTTAGTCTTAGAAATTCAAGTACAAAATATTACCTCCGGTACCAAGGACCTTGAGCAGCTCGAAGTTGGACATGTCGACACGACCTCGACCCGTCAGGTTGACTGTATAAAAGAGAAGAAAGAAAACGGTCTAATTATACTTTAAGCTCTTAACTGAACAACCAGGCTACAATCTTTTTTTTTTCTGCGGTCAAAGTAGAATGTAGGGCTCGGTAACCGACTAAACTCGTCATTTGTGTCTGTGCACGTCTTTCTTGTTTTGTTTATAATATATATATATATATAAATGAAAAACACTGGATGAAAAGACGAAATCGTACAACTAACCAGTAAACCCGGAATTGCATCGGCGGGGGGACACGTGTGCGTCGAAGGAAATAATAGAGAGCCAGGAAATAAAAAGAGGGCAGGCAGGCGAAGAGAAAAGCGACATATGTGAAAGTATGTGTGAAGCTAATCAAAGAAGGAAGTGAGGCTTTGCAAGGGGCGAATCCAATAAGATGGCCTTGTGTTTGATTTGTTTTGTTGCTCATGCGTCGTACGCCACAAACGGGGCCCTCTGTTCTGACATATTAATTACACGTGCAACCGTGTTCACGTGAGCAGACCATCGTCTGACTCTTTCGACATGGGCTTTCGTCGATGTACCACACCGCTCGTCCTTTATTATTGATCCTGCATGGCGATACACTCGTTGCCTATGGTCGTAATACACTAGGCCGTCCTAGATTTTGTTGCCGTCTATTCAGGTTTTACCGTGGAAAGGGAGTGAGAGGCGCAAAAATGGAAAGAAAAATGTTCCAATCATATTGACCCGAGGCAAAAGGGGGATAAAAATGGTCTTTTTCTCGATAAATATAGGATTTCCAGGGAGCCACGCCTGGTCCCAGCGGTTCCAAGTCTCTTTTGCCAAGAATGCATGACACCCTCACCTCGGGCTCGTACGTTTTCTCTTGGAAAAACCTACATATTGGATCACGTTTATGAAGCAACATAAATAGAAAGCCGAGGAGACGGACCTCGCTGATCTGCAGAAATCATTATCCTTCTGGCCGCTTGTTTTTGCCACGTGTTTGTGTTACGGCACTGCTATTCCAACCCAGTTCACAATCACATGATCGCGTTTTCTTTCTTCTCTAGCACCCAGTGTGTCGTGCACATACGTACATTCGACAGCAAGGGATAAAAAAAACTACTGAAACCGGAACTGACTTGTTCTGAACAATTTCACGACGAATGTGAAAACCAGTAAGTGAATTGTACTTCTAAACGTGAAACAAGAACAAACATTTGGCCCGGTCTTTTGAAATGTTTACGTGGCCAAACTTAGAAAAAAGTGTCCCTCGTAATAATAGGGACGAAAAAAGTGCGTCAGTTATTTGATTCTGTTCTTGATTATACCGAACTTTTTTGTCGTCGGGTAAACTTTTCCCCACGCAATCAAGTGGCAAATCCTTATTGGGAAAGTAGGGAAATATTGATTGGCTTGATCTTGTTTATTGATTGTTCCCCGACAGTCCCTTTCCCAAATGAAGATTTCACTTTGTTTGGAAAAATGCTGACGCGATTGTTTTTGCGTCTTTTGCGGAACGTTCTGTTGACACGGAATGATATCTGTTTTCTTGCCCGGCCAAAAGTATAAACCAGCGAAGCAAAACAAGTGCAATAAAGTGTCAGCTCTGAAGAGGGAGATGAGTTATTTTGATTCAAAAAATAAAGAGAGAAATCCCCTTGATTGACAATGAGAGAAAAGCGAAAGAAGGCCCAAGATCTGGATCATAAGTTGTCGTTGTCTAACGGCAGTTACTGGTTGCAATGTGTCAGTGGGCCGGTAAAGTTGGGCTGCGCGTTTCACTCGCAGGTTCGTCGATCCCGTTATCCCGTTACCAGCTAGGTGCCCTGCGGGCGCAAAGGACGACCGACAACGCCAGCCAAGATGCAACTACTCCGCACAAATGGCATCCATCCAGTGACTGGAACGCAAGAAATTGCCACCAACGGTACAGCCAGTGTCATTTGCCTCTCTTTCTCCGCTGCTTCAGACCAGCGGACACAAGAATCTACATCCACAAAAACGGTTTCAGGTTGCGGATCGAAAGTTTCGCCCCAAGTCATTTTATCTGTCTTCTTCATATTTCCTGTTTGAGCAACCTTTCGAGGGTCAGAGTTCAGGCCGTGATTGCGTGTCTTGCCCGACGTAATGAAACCCAACCGTTCTATCTATCATCTTCACTCATAGAAAATCTTTCGTTTCGTAAATCGCAGCTTCTGAGCAGGGCTTTTCTATTTGGAAGGGAAACGCGCAAGGGGGAAAGAGTATGTTGCATCAGCTTGCTGTAACAGTAGTCGGGTGTACATTTTGTGAAACCCAGCTATCAACGCCAGTTTGGGGAGTCTATTGACCTTGCGTTTCCTGCTTGGCCTCTTCTATATTCACAATATCCACATAGCGTCGACAAAATTATTTCCGTCCGCTTTTCCCACGTGTCCTCGTCACGTCCCATAACTCGGCAATAGATCCCACCATACCGATCAGAGAGATTCCAAGGCGATTCTCCTTTTCGAATCTCGGGAATTCCTACGGTCGACTTGCTGGAAAAGACAGTCTATTGACCGTGCGCTAAAACGGCACCTGTATAGTCTGTAAGTTTTCCGGCCGCGGCATCGACCAACTGTTTCCAAAAAGGTGTCGGCGGCACGGAAGAAAGAGCCAGGCCCCCGTCGCCGTAAAAATATTCTTCAAATTGGCGTTATTTAAAAGGCCACTGACAGAGCTATACCCCAAACGGCCTTGAGGGGAAGTGGGCAGCACCGGGGACGTCCAACTATCGTCCGAAGGCAATCCAACACATGAGGTTGCGGCCACTCCAACCTCACGGTCCGTTAAGCACCATAATCGTACTTGCAAACAAAACAGCAATTGGATTAGCCTTGTTTCCATGCAAGTGCACTTGAGAAAAGAATGTTGACCCTTAGATTCAGCAGAGAAACAGCTTGACGATGAAACAACGACCTGGGACTCTTGTCTACGGAAGCAGTTCAACCCGCGCCCGCCAACGGGAAACGCCAAACAATACACGTCTCTCACAAGTCTTTAAACCTGAGCACCGTAACAGTTGCGGTGTTCCTTCTACAGCTTTTTTCTCTATCCATTTTTTGTTGCTGGTTTGTTTGTTTCTTTTTCCCTGTGCTGTTAAAATAAAAGGTTTTACTTGGTTCAACATCACAGTACAATTACCAGCGAGTAATTCTTTTTCCCCAAAACGCCGCGCGCACAGAGATCATTGCACTTTATCTGTTTAGCAACAGCATTATATTACAAAGCCTTCTAGTGAGCATGATTTTGCATATTGCCAGTTCCTTAAACTGATGCCGCGCGGAATTGAAAGTTTACGGTTTGGTTTTCATAAATAATTTGACAGGAACGAGGTGAATCTGCTTTTTTTCGGTACTGTGTGGACCGAAAAGCTAAAACGGTTCATTGTACCGGGCTCACGTAACTGCAACGCAGGACACACACCACACACACACACAGACCCCACCAGTATTTAAATTTTTCTTTTTCTTTCTTTTTTGCTTCCTGAATTCGTCCGTGTACAGTAGCTCGGGCAACATTTGTGGTTGGCATAACAAGTGTGCAGGAACCGTTAAATGAATTGAGATTAAACAAGGAGAGGAAAAATCTCTCTCTTGTCTTTTAATAGAGCCAGCAGTGTTTGTCAACCCATTTCAATGACCGGACATTCCGCTTCTTCTCTTGGGCTGTTTTTTTCAGATTCCGTCTGGTTTTTCAGTACAGAAAAAAATGACTGATTGCTTGTTTTTTTCTTCGTCTTTTTGGTGCGGGGTATTGTCAGTGCATAACAAAAGAGCATGTTGTGTTTACGGGAGAGGACAGGTAGATTTCCGCCTATCGATATAACCCGTATGCAACTAAGCCGATGGCCCCCGGATTGTTATTGACCTCACTTACCGACATGGCCGTGAGCCGGTTCCGGCTGATGTTCTATTTCATTCTGGACGAGGATGTCGCTGTCTTCGTCGAAGAAGCCACTTTCTCCTGGAGTGTGAATACCCATCTTGCTGTATTGGCTAATTGAAAAGTCTCTGTGGCGAACCAACCAATGAAGCGTTTTTTAATTACGACAAAGATTTCTCGTTTGTCTTGCAAAGCTACTGACGGTTTTTGCCTTCCAAGTTAACGGTTGTGTCCACCTTTCACAGTGTCAAGTTTCTCTTCAAGTTTTTAATATTCCCTTTGCAGATTCTCTTTTGCAAAAGAAACTCTTTTGGACAGTGGTGAAATGACGAGGCGGTCAAGTAAGATCACGACATACTGCACTCTCCATTTCCAGCGCGGTCGTCTTGTTCGATAATTGCATTGGTTTTCAAAGGTGCCTCTTGCAAGGCATCGAGTAAACTCCCTCTCTCTCGGTTTCTGGCCAAAAGGAACCGGCTAGAAATTAGTGCAGCGCTCAATGGCAGTCAGAAATTTCACTAAAAGCGATAATTACACTGGGCTTTTGCCTGTCTTTCCACAATCGATACACATATGAGCCTCTCTTCTCTTTTAGTTTCACTTCAGTCACAGGAAAACAAGTCTAGCGAAGTTATCTTTAGGCCATATGATTTTCCAGATTTGATCACAACCTTGCAGGACCAGTTCTCACTTGACTGGAATTACGAGTGGAAAATATGGCTGTGTTCTTGTTGTTCAACAAAAGCTGTTTTCCCTTGTGTTGGAATAAGGGACAAAGAGCAGGGCGCGCTCGCACTCGGTCTCAGTAGAGGAATGACTGCAGTGGAATACATTGAAGCACGACGTAGACCTTGTGCAGCTGACAAGGGCTGGGGCACAGCAGGGCCCTCTGGAGGAAAACGCTCGCATTTCAACCCACTTTCGCCAGAGTCAAGTCTTTTCTATTTCCGTGACCTTTCCTTGTCCCTATTCGCCTCATTCTATCATTTCCGATGTAAAGTCAGCGCCCAACCCATTGATTTTCACAGCTTCTCTCACGGTTCAGCATCGATTCCTGTCACCCGTCATCGCTAATCATCACCAAACAATTGTCGCCAAGCATCATCTCTACAGGCCAGCCAATGCAAATTCGCTGTCTCATTGGCTGTCGATTTTCGGTACTGAATAAAATGGTAACGTTGTCATCCGCCCAATCTTTTTACCATAGGCAGTTATGCCCTAGTAATCTGGGAAAGCGGCCAATACGGCCTGTAGCTGCTATTTAGCAAAGAGAAACGAATCTCTCGACAGGGTGACAGCCTCTCTCTGAATATGGATGAAATTTAACCCGCAACAACTTCCTTTACTCCTATTCAAGGGGGAATACTAATACTGCAGTCTGTTAACCAACTTTGTTTCCTATTTCTTCCCTGCATGGGACACCCGACTAGCTTGAAGAATCTCCCAAGGAATTTGATAACAGAAAATGGGAGGATGGCCTAAATGGGAATAATACTTTTGCCTCTGGAGTTCCTGTTCATTCTCACTGACCGAAAATGAAACGTGAGAAGCTTGTTACGGTACCAACTATTCTATTTCCTTTTCACTCCATTCCGTTCGGGTCTCCTCAAACGTGTGTGTAATAATCATTTGCATGCACGCGCGGTGCTGGCGCCCGTTAGTTGACTTCTTCCGGCGTTGCCAAGTAACCATTTGTCAAATTTGGCTTGCAAGAAACAATCGAGAAATCTCGGGTACAGAATGTCTTTCATGGTATATAGCTACTGCATTGGCGGCTAAAGAGGAAGTTCCCGGTACACTCTACGGAGAATAAGAAAAAGAATGACATCCTCCGTAAGTGGATATACATTTCGACAGAACGTCGTCAGCGCTTCCATGCAAAAATGACGATCACCAGGGTAACCCGGGAAAATTTGGCGTAGGCATGTGTAGTATGGGTCCAAAGGCAAGGGCTACGGGTGTCGCGAGCCTTACGCCAGCCTACGTGAGCTCAACGGTGTTTTGTTGCATTGGCTGATTGACATGTTTGTGACCGCTTTAATGGGTTACCATATTTCCTTAGGGAACAACACTGACTCTCAAACTGCACGTCCCTGCGACCCGGCGGCAGCCAAAAGCTCCGGTTCACTTTTCATGCTCTGAGTAACTTGCAACTTTGCTTCATTGCATGTGTGCAATATGCGACCACTACTATAGCAACACTTATGGAGTGGTCGACCCAGTTGCACATGCTAATGAGCTAATTTGCTAATCATCGCAGATTAATAGAGAACTGCTTTCAGGCCAGAACGCTTGTAAGAGGGACGGGGAAATTCCAAGATACTCGACATTTCCTCCCCCAGAGAAATGCTTGTTTAAAAGTCTGTTCTCGGCTGCGCTATCTCAATGACCTACATTAAGAGACCATGTGCTGGTGTCCGTCTGTAACTCTCGTTTCGCTCTTTTCTTGGCATGATCTTAGAAAGCTGCAGCAAAATACAACACTGAAACCTACAAAAACCTCTGTTTATGATATCGGTGCCCTGAAAAGGTCACCTTTTCGTTGTTTGTCGAATGCAAACGTTGCTGTTGGGCACTATGAGAAAATGGGTGGAGGTTTTGGGGTCCTCTCTTCGTATTCCTTGCGTTATCTGTAAAAAAGAGAGAGGGGAGGAAAAAGCTGTCCTTTTGTGCTGATATTCCAACTATTGATCACGTGAAGAGCCTTCTCCTTCAAACAAGCCGCAGGCAAATTTTCGACTTTTTGCACTGGCTTCTGTAGCCCGAGCTACGAGTTGCTAACCCTTCACTTCAATGCCACTTGCTCAGTGACTGGAACTCGTTCCCCGTCGCATCGTTATGTTAATTACATCAAGAGTAATGGCTGGCTAAACAGAGAAAGGCTTCACCGTTTTCCTCTGGTATGACAGCCATCCTCTCGCGATGACCGATAAACGAGCTCAGCATAAAGTGCTACTTTGAAGCCCACTTTAGTTAAACGGAAATGATGATAGAAACAAACCATCATTTAAAAAAAGTGGTTTGTGTTTTCTGTTGTTAGCAACCCTCGTGGTGCGGGTTCGTCGAACCTGGCGCTGCAAGTAACGTTTTTTGGCCTCCCTGTTTTCTGGTTACAGATGAAGGACAAGACCAAGTGCATCTGCTCTGTGCTTTAACAATTAACAGTTTGTTCTCGTCTTGTTTATTGTAATCAGCTGGTTTGCAACAACAAAAATTAGCGACGCATTAACACTAATACATGGCCCAGAAGCATTTGAACTCGAGCTACTACTAGAAATAATATTCTTGGGCGCCCTTCCCCCAGTCTCTCGCTTAGCAACTTTTCGCTGGAAAACAGTAAGCTGGTTTGCTTCAAGTGGGCTGCGACTAATCTCCAAGGCTGTTCAACTTGGTGGAAGAAAGAAACAAAATCCAACTCCCCCGTTGCCCGCCCCGCAAAAAAAGGTACTGGAAACAACAGGAAGTTCCTTTCAACCAGTTGGAACATGACCTTTTAATCAAAAATTGCCCAAAAGTGTATTTCGCCCTTAAAGGGACTTCTAGGGAACATTGGTGTGCCAAGTAAAAACCTGCTGCAACTCTAGGAAAGCAAAAACTGGTCATGAGGTTGTCATTGCGACGATGTGTTTGGGCACTTGAAGGACATTGTGTATCGGTTAGTTGATTCCGTTTGAAAGATTTGTTGGGGATCGTTGACAGAGAGGCTCAGCGCAGCGTGAGGAATTCATTGCCATGCAAGTTGCGCACGGGAAACGGCCGACGAGAAGCTAGACAAGCTATTTCTAGTCGCAGCTTTTTAGGCCCATAGAGACCCCTCCAAAGAGGCTAGTCATTTCTCCTGGTCTCACTTCCCTTTGCCTGGGCGTCTGTTCATGTTTCGGGGCCGTGTGTCGACTGCCGCGTGATATATCTCGCCTCTTACTGCAACGACCGAGAGTTAACGACAAGCAATGTACTTGTTCAAGACTATGCGTCTCTTCAGGTATATGTAAATAACCACTCTGTCAACTTTCAAACAACCTGCTATACACACTCACGCTGCTTTCGACTAGCGACAGCAGAGAAAAACAAGGACGCCGAGCTATAGCACCAAGCGTTTATTTTGACAAATCTCAGTCGGAACGACAGATGGTTTTGAAGAGTGAAAAGGCATACTTTTGTCTGGTCTACGACAAGCATTATCTAGAGGAACAACCTATCAGTCTGATCGTCTGTTAACCCCACCAGCCAACTTACCAAAAGTCGGTGAAAATTCCCTTGTGCCAAGTGGACAGGTTAACGCTCGTCCTTGCCTCTGGCCATCTAGCCTTCACGTTCAACTGCTCACCAAGTTCAGAAAGGGGCTCTCATCGCCGGCACCTCCCCCCTAGAATCAACGGTGCCGAGATTGCAACCTATTTCAAGCGCCCCTATATTACAATGTAAAACTACAATCTACAAGCATTTACCACTTGTTTTAGCGGCTCTATTATCACTTAGCTGTTACACCCAGAATAAAAAGAACAAAAAAAGCTGCCATGCGGCTTTTGTAGTTTATAGCCACAAAATGACGATAACAAGAGAAGGTGACCAGAATATGAAAACTGACGACTTTTTCCCTGTTCCGCGAGTCAAGCCCAAGATTTGCTTTCATTTAGGTGCGACGAACCAAAGTTAACGGTAAATCTTTGATCTCTCCCTTTTCACTCGTTTCTCTTTCCTCGTTGCATTTTCGGTGCTCACATAAGCAGGGCTATTCGCCATATTACACTCTAGCTACGTTTCACCTGATCTTTTTCCCACACCTTTTATTTGTCTGATGGTCCCGAAAAGCGGCTCGTGAGGGAACGTGATACACCTTTAGATTCGTGACAGTTACCGAGCCGTTGTGTGTAGCAGGTATGCATAATTTACAGCGTGATTGTGACCTGATAGCGTATGCTATTCCGCCCGAAACTGCTTTCATAAACAGACATTGGCAGCAGTTGGGGCCGCAAAGGGCGAGAGCCAACTTGGGAGATAAAATGCCTAGAACCGGTGCAGCGCTCTATACCTTCTCTTCTTATACGGATCTTGTATTTTCAACAGAAAACTTTCAAACTTTACGAGACTTTCAGGGACGTTAATAAGTTGGCTGTTTCTCGGGAATTTTGGCGGCCAAAGTTAAGCGTCGCTGTTTAGTTGAGTTAGCGACCCGTGGAGTCCATAAAAGTTGAACGGCCTGCGCGGCGTTGAGTCGTAGTCGTATTTTAAATGGATACTCGTCAAAAGAGAAGATTGAGGTGCTAAAAAATTCTCCTATGTAAATAGAGACATGTGCGGCGCAGTGTCNATAGAGACATGTGCGGCGCAGTGTCCGGGGGGGGGGGGTTGGCTTCCATCTGTAGTCAAATTAACGGTTTCTGTTTTTTCCAACCACTGCTACTCTTTACTCTTAGCTGTCTTTTAAGCGCCACACAATTCGAAAGTGTAACCTTCATTACGTACAACTTCAACGGTCAGCCCCTTGAGGAAGATGACTGTATTAGAAGTGATTATTTGAAGAGTGTCGAACCTTGCCGGCACTGCTCATGTGGTGTGTGTGTGTGTGTACATATATCGGTTGTAAGGTCGAACGTGGTGCAGGGGAGCTCGATCAATAAGTGCGAATTTTCTAGCCACGTGGACTAGGCAGCCGGCAACCAAGTTGCCACCTACATTATGCAAGTCGTCAACCAAATCGCACGTTCATTTTCCATGATGTTAAGTTTCATCTATAACCGGGTGTGAACGTACAGAGACTTGAGTATAAGTACAGACTTGACTTGCAATTCTGTAAAACACACGGAAAGCAATTGTGCCATATAGAAGAGAATTGCGTAAGATGGACGTGTGGCAGAACAAGACGTCAAGCCGGGTCTTATGACGAAGGTTTTTCATATACTGAAAGCGTCAGATGCAAACGTCATACTAATATGTGATTACTCGAAGCATCCTAGCATCGCAAATTGGCAAGTTGCACAATTGAATATCCGGAAACGATAGAACCGTTCGATTCTAAAAGTTCATCGAATCGAGAAAAAAAATCACAATGTCGAGAATTTTTCTGAAAATTACCTACAGTTTCCGTTAGAAATCTGTAAAGGTCTTCACCATTACCAACAAAGACACCTATAAAGCTATAGTTTTATAATTCAAATTCGTGACTGAATAAAGTCATAAGCCAACTTCCCAGAATATTGATTTTGTAAGCTAAAAATCCTTCGGCACATAAACCCACAAAATCCCGAGATTCTCTTAAAATATCTTCCAGTTTACAAGGGAGGACAACAGAAACAAAAAAAGAGATGTACCAATACCCACAGGGGATCGCCACAGAACTTGACGCAATAAAAAAAAGTTCGAAAGACACAGCATGCCACAAGTCTTTTTTTAAACAGAAATTCCAAACAATTCCGCTTATGGAACTGAAGAATCCCGATAAGTAATGTTTTGCACAATCAAGGAACAAGCAAACACTGCCGTGCAATATGCTTGACAGCATAGCGATCATATAAAGGCAAGCAGTAACATGTTATTTGAGGTATACACGCAGCCGGATCGTTAAACATTCCTGGGTTCATTGTCAGAGTAACGGGCTAAAGCCAACAGTTTTTCGAAAAGATGGCACTTGCTTATTATTAGATGGAAAGGGTGGAATTTATTAAACAAAAGAAAGAATGGTCATGTCTATATGGCTTCACAAAAAAAAGGTTATAATTAAAACCAGTTGTTGTACGACTGTAGGATGCCAGAGCTTCATATAGGACTATGACAAAAAAGAAAGCACTCTGGGGGTCAGTGATATAGATTAGATACGAAGGCGATTAGTCGGTTGCAACATAAAGCTATTTGTCTTACTGCTTTTGGCAAAGCTCAACAAGACACAAAGAGAAAAAGGCTTGGGAAAAACAATTCTCCGGAACAAGGTAAAAGTCTCGCGATTGTCCCAGAATTATGACTCGTTTATAAGCTCCTTTCGCAAGAGCAGGGAAGGGTGGACGTGAAAATTCATAAACCCAGGAAAGACGTGAAGGGACTTTGAAAATCAAGGACGCGCCATGTTTGTTCTACTGGGTTGTTTTGGTTGTACAAGTAAAAGATGGCGAGTCATTTGGATTGGAGCAAAAGGGCTGAGCACGTGTAGAAAACACTGTGATGAGAAACAAGAAAACCGTGTGTGTGCCCTGGCTATGCTGAAAATAATCTGCTCCGCCTCCTCTCCGACACAAGACACAAACACACTCGTAACCATGGAAGATGTTGCGCCCGCAATTTGAAAACCGTACCTTTATATCGTCCAACTTATGTAGCCATCTTGTCATGTGTTTTATTTTGTTCAGGCTTGAGAAATACCTCGGATAGCTGCGCATATCACATCAGTCATTTCCCACTTGCAAATCAATCTGTTCACCAAGCGACGAGATTGATCTGTTCTGTACTTTGTTTCATTTCTTTATGCTCGAGATTCTTGTTTGGACCGGTTGGTTACAAACTAGACTTTCAGGTGGCCGAGCCCCAGCATAGTATGCGAGCAAACACATGCCAAGGACAACATTGGTTTCCTTTTTATACACGACCGACCAAATGCTGGCCCTTCTCGTTTTTACGCTGTGGCAGGCGACCACGTTACTTTGGCGTCACATTTGATTGGAATTCCCACTGCAAGGGTTTCTGTGTAACTATCTGTCCTTTTGTGGTGCTCCTGCGTTCTCAGCAAGTTTGTACCCAAAAAGGTTGCATACATCAGTCAACATAGGTCATCTGTACAAAGTGTGCAGGCGTTAAACGCGTTTCATGGGCCCATTATGCGCTAATATATCTTGGGGAGAAAGGTTAGCACTTGCGCCACGGTGACATGTTTCTTCTTTTGGCCTTGAGTTCTTTCTCTTCATAAGCACATGTCCGTGGGTTGGGGCGTGTTTCAACACTTTTCCGTTGCTGCACTCCCTTCCTTACGTTACTGGCCCGCGGTTTGAAAGAAAAACAAGATACACAACAAAAAACGCTGCGCTACATATGCACTCGAACGCATTCAACAGTCAGCGGAAAAGTCTCGTTAGACAACACTGGACTGGTTGGTTACCATATCAAAGGTATTAGGACTATTAGCCAATAATTACCGTCGGTAAGGACGTGCGTAACGATATCGTCCTCTTCGGGCTGGCCTTTAGCATCGGTGCGAGGAAAACAAACGCCGGTCGCGTCTGCGGTTTCCATCGTAGCCATGCAGTGGAAGATAAGTGAGTGAAAGAATGTCTTTTTGCCCTTTGCCCTCTTTCACGGGGGGCTGCTACATGAGTGGCCGGCTACAGAGCGCGCACTGCCAGTAACCGTTGGCCTTGTCTATTGACAGAACAACCAAGTTGGCTAGGTAGTGCATCAAGTGGGAATGCCCGACTGTGCAACGTGCGCCCCGGCTTCCCCTCCCCCCCACCAGGCGCTCCTGCCCTGTCTTATCTCGTACGCAGCGCTTCCCGTGGCCAAACGACCCTAACATTGCACTTGGTTCCAAGGTCTCGCGCATATTTTAGGCCACTACGTTCGAATGATGGCCAAAAGAAAACAAATACATAACGCCATCTAGCGGCACGATTATGAACTGTTATCCTTTGTATGATTGAAGTCGTCAACAGCTGCTTTCTGTGTCAGTTATTTGATATACCAAATATTTCTGCTTAGAAAGAAAACTTCTACGTAATTTAAAAAACTTAGTAGACGTCTATTCACTGTGGAACGTCCGTTATGTATATAACATGCTTGTGCACAAGTAGAAGTGCAATATAACTTGTGTTGGCCCCAGTCATGTTATGTTGTCCCTGTAAAGAAACTTGAGCGTGGTAAGTTTGCACGACATCCACAGTTTTCGAGACGAGGCTTGTCCAATGTCCAAGTAGGTTTCGGTGCAGTCACTGACGGAAGCTATTTTTAGAAAAGCATCGCTTCAGCCAGTCAGCCGTTTCATTACCTCTCTAAAGATCATGAAAAACAAGCGAAACAAAATCCATTCAAAACTCGGGTCTTGACGTAACAACTTTTTAATTGTATTAGATTAACTGGACAGTTATACTCCAACGAAAAAGTAAAGTAGGACAGATAAAAGCTGTTAACTTATGTTTCAAATGCTTTTTCGGAATGTCGTGTTCATTGTTGGTTTCAAAGATCCTTAACAGGAAGAGCCCAGTTTATTGGTCACTTTCTTGCGCAGTAGTAGTCGAGATCAACGCCATTCTAGTGTTTTTGTCGCAAGATGCGCACTTCGAACTATTAATAACTATAATGACAGCTATTGCATTAACTATGTAGGTATTATAACCATCAGTATAATAACTTTGGTATTGTCTTTCAGTTACTTGAATTCAGTTAATGCCATGATACTTTGCATTATGATTATGATGAGGTTTTAAAGTCAGTAAGCATAGGTTTGATCTCTGGAACTATTGATTAATCTTACGTAATAAACCATCCGCCAACAAAACTGAGGACGCATTCCATTTAAAAAGGCACTGAACTCATAACAATAAGTTCACGTAAGACGTGTATTCCTTTCTGATACCTAGATGGCGAGTTAAAATTGCACCCTGGCCACAAAGCGCTTGAAGCTGCATGGCAGGCACCCTTTAAAAAGGAGGCTGGGCTTCTCTAACCTCTGGGTTGTTTACGTGCCGTGCGCTTTTCTCCGTTGCGCGTGGTTGTGTTTTGTCTTGGCAGCCGGGAAGTGTACCGATTCTTCAGGCCACAGTTCAGCTGATTCATCCACTGATTACTTGGGTAATTTAGCGTACCATCTTTTAAACTAGTAGTTTTCATTGAATTCAGTGGCTTGGAATACTGCAACCGTTTACTCCATTTTTACACGATCGCAAACGCAAACAGATTTGCGAAGCTAGCCCCACTGGGGCTGAGTGGCAACATCGTTGTCACCGGATCGGGAGGCCCGTGTTCGAGCCTACCCGAGCTCATCTGGTCGGCGCTCGAAAGTGCGAGCGCAGGGGGCCATGGGCTAACGCCTGAATGCCCGTCAAATGATTAAAAAAAAAAAAAAAACGCAAACAGATCGCGTCCGACCAGGTGAAGTTTGCGTCATCCGGTTGCCCCCCAAAAAATAAACATAATTTAAACAGTTAAATTTAACTAGCAAACGTTTCATTATCGTCAGGTGAAAACATTCTGGCAGGTGACCTATTTTGTTAGCACGTTTGCTCTTGAGGTCCAGAAAACTGCAATAAAAAGAAACTCAAGGTCATTCGAAAGGCTTGCAGAACGAGTAGCCTCAGGGTATTCGACCCTACTTTGCCTTGCATAGATTAATTTGTCAACCTTCTTACTCTGGTGCAGGCCAGAGCCCGAATAAAGGAGCTCTTGCCGGGAAAAAGTTGATTGGTTATTGCTTCCGAGCTATCAAAGGTAGAGCAGCCCCAAAAATAGCGAATGCTGAACTAATAGTTCTTAATGTACATTTACAGGTTCGTTAAGATCGGTTCATTAGTTTCGTTGAAATTTAATTCCACATTTTCAAATTATCATGATTCCCCGCCATTCAAAACTTAGACCTGTACGAACAAACTTATTTCCCGCACAAGTCTTTATTCGCGTCCTCTGTTCAGTTTACGAGAGGGGTCCCGTGCACAGTTTCAATGATCGCGATATCCAGCGAAAGTTAGCTATCGATTACTGGATCTGGCCATACCCGGCCGTCGTTCTGTACACAGAGCCTTATGGAGAAGCCGTTACGAGTATAAGATTTTTCGTCATTTTGTCAAAATGTCAAAAGTTTAAGTGGATTTCCTATCGAAATGTACATCTCCGAATACTACGTTCGAATATCTATTGGCCAAAACCATCCTTGACGCTTGATTTTTATCCATAAGAGTGTATTTGGTGCGAAACTCAGAACCACAAGATATAGTTTCTTCTCGCAACCCAACTTAAATAAACAGTTCACTTCTAAGTTTGTTTTAATTTGCATGCGTACTACTAACACACGTACTGATATACTAGTCCTAGCAGTATTTTCATGTTTTGTACTCCAGGTTAAGGTTTTTTTGTTTGTACCCGAGCCAAAAACCACAAATAATCTCGATTCTAGAAGTGGCACTTTGTAAATTTCGCTGTATTTTGACGTTTGATTTAATATTGATGGCTAAGCACAATGTCCCCACAGATACTTGAGTTGAAACTTTAAGTGGAACACTCCTTTGGTACAAGGCGTCTTTCATGTCGGCATTAAATATGTGCGGGGACGGTCCCCATTTCGATGTTTATGGACCATTGCTTGTTAAAAAGCTGTGAAAAAACGAACATAAGTAGTGGTTTTCAATAAGGGATTCATGTTTCAGTGACTCTGTAATATTAAAAAATGCCATTTAATGAAAACACACCTCGCTCTTCGACGTGATGCAAACGTTGTGTTCATTACTCGCTGCAGTTACGACTGGGGTTCGGCAGGAACGCTTAGAATGTGCCTTCTAACTTAGTTTTCTTCTTGTAACAAATTGTCAAATATAATCCTTAAAAATGGGGAAAAAACATAAAAGCTAGGAACTACAAAGAATCGTTCGAAACATGGAAAGAATGTTCGTTATGCAACAAAAACACTCCAAAATAAAATCTGTCGTTAGGATGTAAGGGCCCATCGTGCACCACAGCAAACACATTGCTGAACAAGTTGATTTACATGTTTAGCATAGAAAAAGGCTGTTTCCAGAAAATTACGAAGTGCGTTAAAATGCAACAAAATTCTCAAGTGCAGCATAGGCTTAATCGCTATACATATACGAGTTTTCTTGAATCAAGACTTGAGGCGCTCTATCTGTTGTACAGGTTCAACAAAATACTGGAAAACTGACTCCAAGTGTTCAATATGCAAGTGATAATAATAACTAAGAGATTTTTGGCTCAGTTTGTGCTATAAACAAAATTATCCCGACAACAATGATACGATTCTACATTTTGCACCAAAATACATCTCAGTTTTTAGAAAATTTTCAACAAGCTCGCTACCGGCCGACTGCAAATTCAATTTAGTTTGTGCTAAAGTAGACTTTGTTTCGTAATTCACTGTAGTTTTTGGAAAGAATTGCGAAAAAACTAATTGCTAGTAGTCGCTTTTCCATATGGCTCCGTATATAGAATGACGGTCGGGTGTGACCATATCCAATAATCGACAGCTAACTTTCGCTAGATATCGCGATCACTGAAACTGCGCACGGGGCCTATCTGATCCTCTGCAACACTGTAAAACGTAACGCCTATTTGCTGGAATCTTGAATTTAATGCCTGGTTCACTTCTACAGTATTTGTAATAGTCTCCAACGGATTTACTGGATCTCCCATTATTTGTAGTTACGTGAACAAGAAAAAGTTGCTAGTTGGTATGCTATCTTGTGTACTTGAATGGTAAACGGTAAGTTTTGCAACGATTTTAAAATGTCAAAGTTTGAAGTGATGCGCCGCAGAGGCGTCGAAAGGAGTTGTGAGTAGGTGGCGTGGGCAAACAGATTATGTTTAGATGTCCTACGATTTAAGGTTTGGCGACGCCGCGTCCAGAAGATTCTAGCGCCAATGTTCGCACGGAACGGGTACAAACATGAAACTTACTTTGCTCATGTGCTTGACCAGCTAGTGCCCTTTTCGCCACCCAATAATACAAGGGCACTGTTTTCCACGATGACCACTCGAGTTTATTGCGCCATGAGTTAGGCCTTCTGACTTGGATTTATAGTTGCCAGCTGCTGGGCCTACCCATGTGCGCAAGCACTGGAGTTGGAGGGGGGTCAGTTCAGTTCAAGTTTAACTAGACGGACGGTCCATCTGATTTGCAAAGGTTTATTTCTTTGCCTAAGTATGTTCTATTCATTTGGTTTGCCAAGGTTTATCCTAACAACACTGTGGTGGGTGAAGTCCGTCACGAGGGTCTTTGAGTAAAAAGCTTTTGTCGTAGTAATTGTGCGCCCATGACGCGCACACTTTGAAGTTTACGTTAACTTTAAGTGTTTTTAAATTCTTTTAACGTAGAGAAACTTGTTTTAGGAGGTCGTGTGTTCGGCAATGGCTGACATAAACACAGATGTCATCCGGGTCCGGCAGGTCTTGCGTTCGAATGGCATTAACGAACAGGTGGAGGACGACTTCCTCCAGAACTTGCTAACGCTGTACCAGAATGACCTGCAGCGCGTGGATCTGGTGCTCCTCGACTTGGGCCTACACTTTGGCCGGCAGCTGTTCGTCGAGGAGCAGCGGCGAAGATGGCAGGAGCTTCACGGCGATGACGTCGTCGTTGTAGAGGATGACGATGAGCAAATGGAAGCTGTCCTTTGGAGCGATCTAATGGTGAATCGGAGGCAAGATCCACCCGATCCTGTTCCTATGGGAATGCAAGCTGAACCACTGCAGCAGAATAACGGTATGAAGATAATAGGGTGTTTTTTCCCGTTTACTTTGATATTACTTTATTAATTATTGTTGATATAATTAGGATTGGGTAGTCCTTTAAGAAGAAGCCGTGTGCGTTTTCTGATGCTCGGCAGTACGACAAGACGCCGGAACGCTGCTATCCAGGACGACGAGAACGCCGACTTGAGTGCTATGGACGTTGGTCATTCAGCAACTACTCGTATTCATGCTGAAGAACAGCGCCAGTCTCCTGTGGGTCCTTCAGTACAACAGCACATAGCTGGGATCAGTTTTCAGGACCACGCCAAGTCCAGTAGTAAAACCCATGTCATTTGGTTTAACTTTTAAGGTTTTTTTTTATATCCTTGGTTTCGTTTCCCCAACAGATGCAGCAAAGACGAGCAGTAGGGTCCCCATGGTAACTCCAGGGCCGTCCGGTGACAGATCCAGGCATAGCCAGCGGCCTCGCTTAGCTCCTCCTTCCTGTCGTCTTCCGTACCCACTAACCATTGAATTTCACCGAGGGAACTTGGAAACTTCTGCTAGCGTACAGCAAGCTGCTGCGAGTCGCGCGGAGGGTCAGGGGTCACCCACTGAGAAATGAAAAACCCGTCTGAATAATGGGCGTTCCCGGAGACTGCGCGCCGATCCCATTTGACCTTCTCGAACTGCTGTAGCGGACGATGGAGACCTCAATTTCTTGCAAGAAGTACCCTTCTTACAGTACAATTTGCCATCTTTCTATAGACTTAATTAATTGTTTAAACCCACAGTAGGCTTTCGTTCATCTGGAGCCTCAGATAACTCGACTGCTGGAGGCCAATCAAAGAGAGCGTCGAGTTCAGCTGCGGCTAGCTCGGCAGAATAGAACTTTGCGCGAGTGCCCCATATGCTGCGAAGAAGAGCTCCTCGACAGCGATTTCCAGTCTTGCCAACAGGGTCACCAAGTCTGCAACAGTTGCATCCAGAGGTACGGCTTAGGTTTTCCTAGTTTACTGTTGAATTTTTTGCATGTGAACATTAGGCACAGTGAGATTCTCACTGGGAAGGTGAAGTGCCATATTGGCTGCATTTTTCCCAGTTGCAGCGCCATTCCATGGAGACTGCAGGTAATGGAAACTAACTGCTGAGTTAATGAAAACAGTATCCGTCTTGTTACTTTTTTTCTACTAGATTAGCACTTGTGGGTTGATTTGAATTTGCGATATGTTTTAGCGTGTCCTGCGACGGCCAGTCTATGAACGTCTTGTTTCTCGTCGTCAAGCAGAAGAAATCCAGGCTGCAGGAATAGAAGGTATCGGATATCGGACAGGAATCACATACATCTCACATATTTGTATTATAACAGGACTTGAATCTTGTCCGTTTTGCGAATACGCCCAAGTCCCACCCGAAGAGGACCGTCTATTCCGCTGTCTGAATCCGAGCTGCGGAAAGGTATCGTGCCGCGCCTGCCGGAGCATGGACCATCTTCCACTGGACTGCGAAGAGTACTCGCTCCAAGTCCGCATGCGGAACTATGTCGAGACGCGGATGACCGAAGCTCTGCTACGGGAATGTCCCAACTGCCACAAGAGATTCATGAAATCGTCTGGATGCAACAAGATGGTCGAATTCGACTAGCATTGTTTGTTTCTCTCCCATGAAGCTTTATATTTATGGCGGCAGACGTGTTCCTGCGGAACAGTGATTTGCTACGTATGCCGCAACCAGATTAGCGGCTACGAGCACTTCGAAGGGCGGGGTGGATGCCCGCTGTATAGCAACACGGAACGCCTTCACGAACGGGAGCGTCGTCGAGGAGCTGCTGTAGCTCAGGCCGAACTGGCTGCTCAGGGTCAGCGCCCTTGACATTTTGGAATGGCATTTGAAGAAAGTGAAGTTTATTGTCGAGTTGGAATGTTCGTAGGAATGGTGGAAGAAAATCGCGATCGGGTGCTTTTTGTTGTCTCGGCTTGCTAACGATCCCGAAGACTGTTGTATTTGTTCAATAAACCAGAAGCAGCATTTACATAGGGTTTACTTTAAGTACTGATTGACGTAAAGAAGTGCGTACATTTTTCGGGTGGAGCGTTTTAATATTTAGGTAAAAGAAAAAGTAGAAATAATTCTATTGACTCCTAACAAGTCTTAAAATCTGCTGTGTTCCGTCTCGCAATTTTGCAATTGGTGATCAAATGAAAGAAACAGATATGGTGAAATCAGCCAAAGAGAAGAAACTTGTATTGTACTGTTTGATGGTTAAGCTTGGAATGAATCGAATGGGGGCTCTATCCAGTATATATTGAAGCGCAAGTCGAAAGGCAAACACTTAAGACAAAAGGGTGACAAAAAACAGATGCGAGAGCTAGAAGAAAATTAAGGAAACTTAAGAGTAACAAATCGGTTCTCACTGAGTAAACCGTCCAGGCAGTTTTATGACCCTGCCTACACGTGTGGCACTATTTCTGAAAAGGCCTTATTCTAAAACCATTCTCACCAATCAGTTCAAAACCGTTGCTTTACTTGCACTTTATGATGCAGTATTATTGTTATTATACGCACAAGGACTTGAGCTTTTTAACGGGAAACGGGTCGTTGCTTACGTGCTTATGGAATGGGAAACATTTTTTGACCAATTTACTACATAGATTCGAAATGATACTCGCTTTTCAAGGTTCTGCATTTCAGTGAGTGACACTGCTGGTGAGAATTTCAAGACCCAGTTTTCACTGGTTTTATTTTGGTTTTTCTAGACCGGGGTATGCGAATAAGAAGCAAGAATCAGAATCAGAAGAATTCTATTACCAACAGCCAATATCAAAATCAAACTTGGTACACCAATCCCTATATCTTATTATCGTCGGTATAAATATCAAGGTCTTCTTCAGCACCGTGTTACGATGCGGTTTATCGGATATATTTGATCTAAATTATTGTATTTTGCTGCTACCGCTGCTACCATAGGTTTCCCCAACCCGGCTTTGCTGCGCGTGCTTTTTTTGGTCAGCCGGGAAGTTCTTCAGGTCAGGGGTTCAGCTGATGCATCTACAGTTCACTTGGGTAATTTCACTCATCAAAACTTAGACTAGTTCGTAATTAAATTACTGTGCACTGCATCTACTCAGTTACAACCTCGTACTCTCCTGAAGAGAGGATTGTCATCAATTGATTGCAGAAAATCGCACAAATTAACCGATTAGCCGTACCAGCCAATGTTTCCCTTCACGGCGATTGGCCTGTTGACAGCTTTTCCAAGTTTTCTCGCCCTAAGTCCGCATGTTTGCTTTATGATATGTATGTATGATATGTATGTGATCAAGAAGGGTAGATAAAGTGTATTGCTGTCTAAGGAAGGGTTGGGATGAACTGTTGGAGTCTGGAAGACGGAAAGAACTGCGTACTTGTCTAAAGCAATAAAAAGGGTCCTTGGTGGGAAATATTTATTTGCGTATAACTCCCACTGTTATAAAGCTATTGCAACCCAGAAAATACCAAAGCTAGTCCTAGTAGTTTTTAATAGAGCTGTCAAGGTTTGTTAAAATCGGTTGGTTAGTTCTGCCAAAATAAAATCCTGAACTTTAAAAATCACAATAATTATCCGCCATTCATGACCCTTTTTTTTCTCTAAACTGTACATTTATCGGATGGCAGAGTTTTAATACTAGGCAACACATTTAGGGTAAGTGGGGGTTAAAGATTCTATGGCGCCACCTAGTATGTAACTCGGCAAAACTGCTAGACTACTGAAACTTGATCAAGTCAACTTTCTGTTACCCGGTACATGTTTTGCTTTTGCACTTTTGGAAGATTTCACTGGTTTTTCGGTGTCATGGGAGTTATTGTAGGTAATTAATGTATCTTAATGCTGTGTTCTGGATGCGTTTCTACCGAGGGGTTCTCAAGTTTACGGAAATGTGTTCGAATTGAAAATCTTGTAAGATCTTCTTGGAATATTTTTAGATTTTTTAAAGATTTGGAGGGGTTTTTGGAAAGTTTCCCCGTGGTTTTTGAGCTTTTTTTTTATATAATGAACACGTTTCGTTTCTTGAAACTTTCGGGAATTTTTTAAATGATTTTTTACTCGGAGTTTTTATGAGATTCTGGCTGAAGTGTTCGAGGATTTTCCGACTTGAGGACCCTTCGGTTTCCATGCGCCTTTTGGAAGGAGGCGAAAATGGTTTTAGGATCGTTGAACAAGTCGAGACACGGCTGTAAAACTGCTAGATGAGTTCGCGTCGGGTCAGTTCAGTACGGGTGTGAAAGTTAAGTTTTTAACGCTTTGATTTTCTTTCACCTTCATCCCTATGTTGTCTCATCCCTGTCCTGGAATGACCTCCCCGCCTCCCCAACACACACACCACTCCCGTTTGTGACATGCTATCCACTCTCCTCCTAAGCCTCATTTCTCGGTATACTGTTGAGCAGTATACTTCAGTCGTCACTGCCACCAACTCTGGTTTCTTATCACATTCTGTACGGGCGTAAGTGAGCTTAATAGGAAAGCTAATCGACTTAAACCTTAGAGCATATATAGGAATAGAGAGGGTGCCTGCGGTCGGAAAATTCGACCGAGTAAACTTCTCCCATGGGTGAT